>JANSTX010011076.1:0-18627 GCA_027564355.1 Penthetria funebris
ACCTCCCATGTATATTGTGCACGATAACTTGAGATTGCTTTGACATATCGCCATGAAATTATGTACGCATCATTTTTATCTCATTTGTGAGCGATAGTTTGATGGTGAGAAAAATTGGACTACTACTTCAAGTGCCTCCCATACAAACTTTTTACGCCTTTTAGATTAAAATTGGGTGCATAATATCAAAGATTAATATAATTATATTGTTCTTTTGTATTATATATCTGTAATTTTAAGCGGTTAACAAAGTTTCAAGGGACTATTGTGTTTGAGATCATTCGTGTATCGTCTTGAAGGAATAATAGTTATTTTTATTAAAAATTTATGAAAATGTTTTGATTAGATAATTTCCTAGCGTACCTCCCATGTATAATTTTTACTCCGTACTGATTAAAATTAGTAAAATTCACTAATTTAAGCGAACATTCTAGGTACGAAATATCAACTATTTTGCAGTTCTCTATGTATATTTATATATTATGTTGTGATCCGAACAATTTCCACGGCCTACAATGACTGGCGACCAATTATACGTTTCTCTTGTTTTTCTTTGTTAAATTAAACATAGCATTTAATTTGATTGTCCCAATAACATTAAATTTATAATATTACATGCAACACGAGATTCGGAAATCGTTTACGGGTTCCATCTACGTGATACAAGTATGTTAGTTACAATACTAAATTCCCGTGTACGTTAATTACATACCTGAAGAACTTGTAATGTAGCAAGTGAAGTTAAAATTTCATTTCAAATGCAATTTAAAAACGATTAAGAAAATAAATGAATTATCCGTAGTATTGTAAGAAGAATAAAGTAGCATGAGAGACTAGATACCATTCAATTTTATGATCTAAACCAGTGTGGATTAAATTTCCTGTGTATATTTACTTATTAATCATTTCTGCAGTTTTTGTACATTAGAATACATTCTGTAGATTTATTGATAGTTTTACAAGGTTACATGTTATTGAATTGCTAAGATGTACGCGTAAGTGTATGGGAAAAATGAAAGCACAAACTGATTAAGTTTCGATAAACGTAGGTATAATATTCTTACTGTGACATTATCTATCACAAATCACAGCACAATCCACTTCAGAATTATCGGAAAATTATAGATTTATAATCATGAAATCAAAACTTGAACTTTGATTAGTAAGCAAATGAATGATTAATTTAACAGATAAAGGAATTATCCCCTAAATATTACTGACAGGATAATGTACGTCACTATTTTTAAAATATAAATAAAATAATTTCTTTGTTTGATAACAAAAAAAAACTAAAAAACAAAAAAAAATAATGAAATTATTTTCACAAATACATACATTTTGCTCTGCTATTATAAAATAATTAAACTCTTCACTAATCGATCACAAATTCACAAATAAATTACTTTTTCCAATTAATTAACATAAAATGTATGAAATTATTTCTTCTAGAATATTTATATTTATATTTCAATTGCAAGTGATAAATGGCGACTGAATTATTTTTACAATGAAATAATAATGGCTGACAAATAAACACAACAAAAACAGATAAAAGAAACGAGACGTTTGCAAAGAAATTGAGTGCAAAACAATTTCATCAAATGATTAACAGGCCCACGCAGTTGGAATTGAAATAATTTTTAAATTGTATATGATATGGTCCTCATTTCGTTTGCAATGGATTAAAATTATTGGTATTTGATAATTACAGTTATTGGGTGATTTAAGTGGAATTGATTTCGTGACATTTTTCTACTAATAATAAATACAAATTGTAAATATAGAAAAAAGAACATAGCTGCGGATTCATTTATCACTTTTCTTAATTATTTAAATTTAAATGAATTGGACAATAACACAAAATTTAAAGTCTTATGACCGTGGATGTTATTGGAAATATAATTTAAGGATGGTTATTGGCTTAATTGTGTACAGTTTTTCTTTTAAATATTTCTTACTTGAAGGTAAATATGGATTAAATAACTTCGATGACAGTCGTTCACTCCAATTGCCAACCTTAAATGATTATTTTGAAACAGCATAACATGATAGTACTGTCTACTGCATTTAATTTATGTTGACATTTTAATTTAAATTTAATTAGTAATTATAAATAAATCGAATATTAATAACAAAACGAAATTATCATCAACTCTCAGAGCATTCATTTCGTGGAAGACATAGCTCGGAGAAACAAACAAAGAAGTGGTAGTCAATTAGGAGGAAAAGTCGGCCTTTGGGTCAATCATATTTATGCCCGTTATATGTACGATGTTAAATTTTTAATAAATTACCGAGGTAATGGTAAGACTGATGCACTTATACCAAATATAATGTTGTTTCAGCTACCAATTTCGAATGCTACAATATAATGAATGCTGCATAACACTTTTTTCAGGATAAATTGTGAATTTGGCTTAAGGTTTGGAAACCATTAATAAAGATAAGAAGGAGTAAAGTGGATAGTATGCTCTGGGGAACCACTACATTAAACTTGGAAATATCATGTGTATCTCTATATTCAAAATAACTTAAGTTGAACACGGTTTCAAAAATTATGACATCTATTTATAAAATTACATGCCAAAATGTGTCAAAATCCTTAGACATACAGTGTTCGAGCAATCAAGTCTCGCCAAATATTTATTAGATTCTACTCAAGATTTCAATGTGAACTACAATGTCTCTTGTAGATTTCCAAACATGACATTAAATTAATGTAGATTTTAATGGCTAAGATTTAGAAATTTGAGAATAGATAGAACATTTGGCAAGTTTGATACTAGTGGAAACTGGATAGATTACACAGATAGTCTGTACAATCGTCACCAATATAGCTTTGAATTTGAATCTTATATTATGAGTGAGATCAATGAAATCGCTAGTAATTTTCCAATACAAAATATTAAAAAAAAACTGAAAAGATTAAATGTTTTTAACTTTTCTATGCCCATCTACAACCGCATTTAAAAATACATATTTTTGTATACAAATAAGACATGCATTTGAATAAGTTTCAACTTTCCATAGAATTAAAAGAATTAAAAAAAAAAACAGACTGACATGGCCATAATTATTTTGCTGCCAATGTATAAACCTGTATAAAATGATGACGAATTTGTTGTTTTCCATACAAAAGTCAACCATATTATAAAAATGGCAGATAAATGATATTTCGTTGAACAAAGTTTCGTGTGAAAATTTAATCATATATTTAAAACGCATTAAATAAATAAATTAGTAGTGCAACATAATTGTTTTCTAATTATTTGAGTATTATTCAACAACTATTTCAGCAGTTCAGTTATTTTAATTTTCTAAACGTTTATCACCTTCTGTGCCAGTGCGTATAAAGGTCGATTGTATATTCCTTTGTACGACATTTCTTTATATTACAAGTGAATAATCAATCGTTTACACTAAAAACATTGTCTATTTTACTTGTTCATCCTAAAGTGTTTTTGATAAAAACGTACTCATAAATTAATACTTAGTTTCATTTAAACATTTGTTGAATACATTACATTAAACTATAAAACTAAGGATCAAGTGATAAATCAATTAAAAAAAAAAAAGAAAAAATTAAAAAAATGAAGTCAATTATTTTGTTTGTAGTTTTATTCTGCGGATTCTACACGAGTATTTTAGCAGAAAGTAAATGTTCCCTTGGTGAGTATCACAAAAATTTGTTATTTTAGATATACACCAACAAAGATTTCTTCTTTGTGTTTTTTGTTTTGTAAATATTATGTTACTGTTATTTACCACACAACCACCAGCACCTTTTCTACGTATGCAAATAACATGACGAGTGCACAGATGGGATTTTTCCATGATTTACATATTTTCTATTAATGAAGTTCATAAGTTAATATAAATATTGCAATAATAATAATAATAGAATATCATATTTAACAACATTATGCCATTACATTATTTATTGCATTGTATAAATAACTTATTAATTGAGAATGTAAAAAACAAAACAAGATTTCACAATATTAGAAGATATGTTAATCAAATCTTTAGTATTGACCCCGAGATTGACCCTCAATTACCATTGTATTATACTACCTACCTACACTTTACAGGAACTCTTTCATTAGAAATTGAAAGTGACTTGTGAATATTACAATATTTTTTTTTTTTGCATATGACATTCAAAATAAATACATATTAATGTCGATAATTTACAATGAAATTGTCACTGAGAATATGTTACTTTTTTTTATTGTTCATTACATATTACCTAATCTGCATAAATAATTGAATTGAATAAACATAGTGTGGATTCAAGAATTAAATCTATTTCCTCATATGTAATGATACGACATTCGAATTGTAAAGATTAACTTTAAAACTCACATTTTGTGCACTCCTAGATGGTTTTGATGCCATTATTTTCGCTGACGGTTCCAAGATGAGGGGTTGATGCAGAGGTCTTTTCAGGCACTCTTAACGTAACAGAATCTTAATTACTTCCAGACAAAACAAGCGTATACTAAGCAAAAAATGTTAGCTGTCTAGAAGGCTTGTGTCGTTTTGATGTCTGCTTTGATTCCCGTACAACTACAAGTAGCGAAAGCCACGGATAGTATGATTACCATTATAGTTGATGCAGGCTTAAACACATGACTATTATGATTTTATATATTCAATTCGAAAATCACAATTGTTAGTTGTTTAGGTAGACATTTGATGTTATGTACATATCAGAAACAGCAACTTCGCACATATCGTAATGACCTATGTACATATGTGGTGTCGAGCGAGCTGATGATAATGATGATGATGATGATGATGACGATGATAATATATTCACGTTTAATATAACTATTCTATCCAAAAGTGCGATTATTTCACTTGAGATGAACATTAAAATTGATCATCAAAAGTGCAAGTGAATAGTGGAAAAGTTTTTTTGTTTACACATTATCATCGGATTAAAGGATTCATCGGTTATTAAGTGTACAAAGAAAGGAGCATGTCTCGTTGGTGAAATAAAAAATAATATTTATGCGAGAAAACATTGCATATTATTGAATGTTTGCTTCGACATACCGTGAATAACATAAATCCGTTTGAAATAAACATTGAAAGATTTCGTTGAGTAACCTCGATGATAGTCGGCCACTTCATTCGTCACGAATTGAACAAGATGCTAGTAGCTTATTGCAAATTTATGAATCTTTCACTTTATCTCCATCAAAATTGTTTGAAAAAGTATTTACAAATAAAATGATTGAATTCATTGTTGATTAATTGATAATCTATGATCGTAAATTATTTCTTTTGGACATTTACACGGTTCTCATCACCCTTTATATTACAAATATGTTTTGTCGTTTTATCTAAAATAATTAGAATATACTTATGATATCCTATAGTACAAGTGCCCAACGTCAGTCTGTCCATTTGTATATAATATCATGAACGTATAACTTAAAGTTTAACATGAATGTATAAAACAATACTAAAGACAAGACAATACTCAAAGTTTTATATTTGTGAATAACATGCAGTACCATCGTGTGCACAATAAACAACAAGCAGTAATTGAATCACTCGATCTATGAAGTTATGATAGTCATAACTTCGTAGATCGATATATCTTTTTTGTATTGGAAAACTTGTTTACAAAATGAAAAACAAAAAAAAAAAAAACAATCGTCACAATTAATATAAATACGCATTACAAACTAATGATTTATTGTCGTTGTATAAGTAAACAAAATGCATATATCGTAGGGAAAACTGAATATTGTAATTAGCCAAAACAATTTGAAGTGAAAGTCTACAGAAAAGAGAACAAGTTGTGTTAACTGATGCAAAATATTTAAATTAACGGTGATCTTTCAATATGATAGCATCTTGTAAACAAAACTTTGAATTCAATGGGAATCACATGTTTTCTGTGTTAATGTAAGTGATGTTCAGTCTTTGTCGTCAATCTCAAGGGATGTCTATTTTGCCCTCAATTACCATTACCTATATCAGCAGCAATACCACAATTAATGTGAAAGAATTACATTAACTTAATTAATGGAATTTTATTTAAAACTTTACCACTTAGCAGCTAATTGAAGTATTGTTTACACCTGTTTTTTCTTCTCCATCATTAGCCAATACATAACTATCTTCTTTTATTATAGAATTTTGGAATTTCTAAATTGTTATGACAACGAGTTCTTCTTTGTCATGTTGTGTATTATGTTTAACATAGTCTTGATTTCGCCCTGAACTTTGACATTACACCACTAAGTTTGAAAGTTTGAAAACACATTCGAAATCATTCCATATATAGTTGCCGGTACGCTATTATCTTGAATATTACTTCAGAAGCGTTTATTTTTAATATAATCATTTCATATATTTAACTTAAGCCATTTTGACATTTGATTTTGTAATTTCTTTTATTTTGATTTATATTATGATGTTGTATTACTTCCAAATCTGTTAAATAATATAAATAATATTAAATCATGGTGGAATTTATGCAGTTTTTTGTGTGATCGAATAACATCTTTGGGTTATTCAATCTATCTTTACCTGCAAATGGAATGATTAAATAACATCTTTGGGTAAATAAAGAAGATATATTACCTATATGTCAGCATACTAGGTAGCTGTTGATGTGTGCACCAATCTACTGAATTCTTCAAATACTTGCATATTATATAAACAACAATATAATTAAGAATATAACAGTGGCACAACACCATTTGCACCCATGTTGTATAAAAGTATTCATAATAATGTATTTACTATCAGATATGATCACTTTGTTGATCATCATATAGCCGTAACCATTGTCAACATGTAACATATTGCTTTGTATTCACAACATGACACATATTAATTCCCTTTGTCATCAAGTTCATTCATATTATTTCATAATCAGTTTGAATGCACTTAATGAATGTCCCTGTAAAATCACTTTTTCCGACAAACACTTGGATTAGCGATATGATTTGATTCGTCATCTTCCAAGTTTCGCACTTTCGTGAAATTTGTATCGACTGTCACATCCGACTTAACATTTCGAATACCGGCTGTGCCTTTTGTACCCGTAATTTGATATCTTTTAAAATACCATCAATTTATCGAATAAATTTCCAAATATTGGAAGACTTGACAAATATTTATCAATTTGTTTCGATGGTTAGTGGTTACTCATGCTTGTACGATATTTGTATAGTGAATTTATTATCTAGTAAATTTATTTAGTAAAATGATGAAATAACTTGAGTTCTCAATCGCTAATGTTTATGATATGTCAGGTATTCCAAGAACACCATTGCATCAATGTCGTATTTGCTTGATATTTGCCAATCAAAGAAATCAATTTAAATAGGCTATTAGGAAAAAATAACAAACAGCGGTAATATGAACTTATATGTTTATTGCCAATTAATGTCATATGCCGTTGTTAATTCTCACTTTTGCTAGTTCTATATACGAGAAGTGATGTTTTCTATGTACATATCTTGATGTATTATGTAGATATTTGCGCTTAATCTAACTGATTTTTTAATTTATTTCAATTTTTTTTTTTTTTGTACTTTGATTAGTCATTTCCTTGCATAAAATTATGTATCACTAATCATTTTGTTTATCTATTTTAGTCGTATTGTCATTTTGGTATTGTTTAATTAGATAATACAAGTGACTTAAAATATTTATAGAATATAAATAAATTACAATAATGTCGTGTTGTCATGAGACGATAAGAGACTAAGAGTATATAAGGGGCGTTTAAGTGAAACTTTATAGTTTATAATTTATGATTAATGGTTACGAAATACTTAATGAATAAAATAAATCACATAATTTATTATGAGCTAATCACTGAACAAAGGATTCTGTATTTATGAATCACAAAGGCAAATATTTATATATCGAGTGATTCCCCCATCTGTCCCTGTTACCAGTTTATATTACATAACAGTAATTCTATTTTGACATTTTTCAATAAAATTGTTTTCATTTCATCATTAAAATAGCAACATTATGAAACAAATACTTCACTGCAGCTGGAAAAGTTGCAAAAAAAAACTGCAAAGAAAATATTTGTAATCGAGATATAAATAAACAAAATAGTCGGTCCTGGACAACAGAAAATCCTCTTATTATTCATCAGACACATTATCCATTTGAAGGAGACGATGTAATAATTTCACATACAGCTAATAGAATTTCTGATAGCTTTGAGCTTTGTTTTACACACCTGTTAATTTGGTGTTTTAATCTTTACAAAATTGATCTTTTTATAAAAAATCTTTTGACACTTTAAAAATGTATAGCATAATAGCCCATATGTTGCTATCAGAATTTATTTATAATACAATTTAGTTATTCAGAATTTTTTTTTTTATTGTTTTAACTATAGATTCACCAAATGGTGTTTTAAATAACTGCATTGGAGTGATTCCCAAGGATAATAATACATGTGTGCCAATGCAAGGTTATAGTGATATGAAAAGTAAATGCACTAAAGCTATTGAAATACAAATAAATACAGAAGTAGATGCTTCAATTAAATATTTAGCTATGGCTGCATATTTCTCAAGAGATACTATAAATCTACCTGGTTTTGCAAAAATGTATTTCAATTCTGCGATGGAAGAACGTGAACATGCAATTAAATTAATTGAATATCTATTAATGCGTGGAGAACTTGCAGATAATACTGCTAATTTTATTACACTTTCCGTAATTGTGTTCTTATTAATTACTAGATATTCTTTTATTTATTTATATATTCTTCTTTTATAGGATTCTTCGGCTGATGTTATGGTTTCTAATGGTTATGAATCGTTAGTGAAATCTTTGGAAATGGAAAGGTCCGTAACACAAAGCATTCGTGATTTAGTTGCAATTTGTGAAGACAATTGTAAAGAGATGAAAAATAATAATAAAAAAGTTGTCAAAAACATTGTTAAAACCGGTCCTTGTTCAGAATTTAATGATTATCATGTAAATTACATTATTTTGTAAAATCATGAAGTACCATTGAATTTTTAAAAATTAACGTTTTCATTTGTACATTTTACAGTTGGTTGATTATTTAACTGGTGTATATCTTGAAGAACAATATCACGGAGAACGTGAATTTGCTGGACGTATTATCACATTAGAGAAAATGCGACGTACTCATGGTCCCTTAGCAGAATTCTTGTATGATAAAAAACTTTTGGAATAAATGTAAAGTTTTTAAATACTCTTATATTTTTTTTTTGATTTAAATAAACTTCAAAACATTAAAACATATATTTATGGAAATTTATTTCTTTTTCTGAGAATTTATGATATCAAATTAAGTTTATAAAATTTAGGTTATTATACTATAAATAAAATTACATTTTCTGCTTTTTTTTTATGTAAATTATATAATTGAATAAACAAACATTAAAAGGTATACATTGATCTTTAATTTCATTATAAACGATTATTTAGAAAAAAAATTACTCAAAAAACAGAACTAGCGATGACCACCCCTTAAATACTATATACTAAACAAACTAATTTAAAGCAACTGATTGAAATTATTAATTGTTACCGATAATTAGGATTGCAAATTAGTTGCTCAACTACAAACAACCAAATTACGGACACGATTCGTTAGATGTTATGTTGACCGATAAAATAAAGTGGTAGTTTGTAGACTATACAGTGTCTATGGATTTAGAAGAACTAGTAAAGATAGATATATATAAATATTTTGGTTACATATGTCATAATATCTCCAGTTGACCTTCTGGATCGAAAACCATATTGACGGTCTTTAATTCAATTATTAGATTCCAAATAGGTATAGTATTCTTTGCTACATCGAGTATAGAGTTATTTATCGAATTATCAGCCAAATGAATAACAGAATTTGGGATATCTAGTTTATGCGCGAGCAAACACGATTGTGTCATAGAAGCATTAATTGCCACCAGATTTTGTTGTCCCCATTCATGGATACGTTCTAAGTCGTTATAAAGACTGTCCATGCGACAATAAGTAATTGAGGCCCCCTCATGCCCTTTAATGAAGAAATAAGAGTGATGCAGACAGCTGCTATCAGCATAACAGTTATTGGGATTTATATGTAAATGTGAGGAGATCATTAATAATGGAAAAGTTCGGAAGTAACATAACATTCAATATTGCCACAGCGCTTCTTACAACATGACAGACTATACCTTCATTCTATTCAATTCTAACTCTATTATCCAGAGTAATACGCATTGAGCGCAACCATAAAAAATCAGAGATCCACAATTATTGAATTGTTATAAATACCGCAGAAGTCGAGCTTAGAAAGTAATGCACAATGCCCGACCCGATTAAGTGCCTTAGATATATCTAATACAAGTACAGTAGCCTCGCGAAATCCGTAAATGCTTCTACTTCAGGTTTTGGTAAAATATGTAATAATATCTCCAGTTGACCTTCTGGATCGAAAACCATATTGACAGTCTTTAATTCAATTATTAGATTTCAAATAGGGCAGGATTTTGTAGTTTAGAATTTTTTCCAAGACCTTGGATAGTATTGAAGTAATGGCTATTGGTCTGTTATTAGACGGATCTGATTTAGAAGCTTTTTTAGGAATTGGTTGGCCGTTGGCTATCTTCCATTAGGAAAGGAATTGACCGCAATTTAAGGACGTATGATTAAATAATACAAAGTTTATACTTTATTTACTAATACATGGCTTGCAATGGGAAAAATAATGTCAAGATCTATGAATGTCGGATACAAATGGAAAATGTTTCAAACGTCAAGAATATGAAACACATAAATAAATAAAGGAACGGGCAGCCCACCGAATTACTCTCTTGACTTCCTATGGATTTAGTAGAAATAAACAAGATGAATTAATAAAAACTTCGTTTAACGACAATATATTAAGGACAAAATAAATAAATCCCCGTTTACACGGTAAAAGCTTACAAATCCATAAACCTATAAAAGGAACCAACGTTTTTCATCAAAAACAAAAATTGCAATTTCTCGTAAACGGTTGGAGATAGCGACATGATGAAGACAGTATACATACGCCAGATACACTGCTACAAGAGATATTCTGAAAAACGAAAAAACTCGAGCTATTACAAGGATGTCAGCATCGCTTTTAATTGCAAAAGATGCGAAACAATTTTCTACATATTTCATAGCATTCAACAAGAAAACTCTTATCTACAACCGTTTCCGAGATATTCGCATTTTAAATAAAATACATCTTATTTTTTGGTTATGATTTCCTGTTACAAATCTATAAACCTATGAAATGTTCATCAAAAACAAAAGTTCTAATTTCTCATAAACGGTTGGAAATAGAGACATGGTGTAAACAGTCAAATACGTGGTGATGCCTATTACATTTTATACATATACTCCAGATACACTGATACAGGAGAACGTATTAAAAAACGTAGAAACCGCTTGATATTACAACGCAACGACTTTCTACATTTTTCATCCTTAGACAACAAAACTCTATCTATAACCGTTTCCGAGATATTCGTATTTTTATTAAGATATAGCTTCTAAAGGTTATGATTTCCTATTACAAATCCATAATCCTAAGAAATGCGTAAACAGTAAAATATGTGGCGATGCCAATGACATTTTATACGACTTTCAACATAAGAAAACTCTATCAATAACGGTTTGCGAGATATTCGCAATTTATATAAAATAGATCTTCTAAAGGCTATGATTCCCTATTACAAATCCATAAGCCAATGAAATGTACCAACGTTTTTTATTAAAATCAAAAATTGCAACTTTCCATAAACGGTTGCAGTTAGAGACATGCTGTAAATAGTAAAATACGTGACGATGCCTATTACATTTTATACATTTACGTCAGATACTCTACTACAAGAAATATGATAAAAAGCGAAAAACTCGCCCTAATTGCATTTTAAATAAAATACATTTTCTAAAGGTTATGATTTCCTGTTACAAATCCATAAAACTATGAAATGTACCAACAAAGTTGGATCGTGTAAACGGGAGGGGTGGGGGGCACTATCTCATAATTAAAAAATATTTGTTGTCTTGTTGAAAATTGATAAAGTAACCAAATTCTAATTTTTAGTCAACGTATTGAAGCGATTATTCTATTTATGTCAATTTAAGTGGTCATATGTTCTGTATCGTAATCGTATTTTTTTATTATGTTACATATACTCTCGTAATAACTCAGAAAGTCGCTAGTAATAGGGAACTGAAGTTATTTTATTTCAATTAATTATGCTTTAGCAATTACTTTGATATAGATCAACTTAACTTAAAACCATTTGAGACAAGATAGATCTATGAGCACAAAATACTGACTACATAAGTGGATAGTTTTCTACAAACTAAGTAACTCACAAGCATAGTTTTTTGACTGTCTAAACTATACTAAATTTAAAACTCACAATATGTTAATTTGAGCAGCTGTAGCTATGAATGTCCTGCAGTTGAATCGTAAATTTGATATAATCAGTATTTAACTAAAGATAAATGTTGATTTTTAACGCTTCATATGCAGATTTGGTAATTTCGATTCTGCTCCGAGATTGTTCTGTGCTATATGTTAAACAAATAACTAGATATGTTAGATACTTAGTATATGTTGTTGGGATACTTGAAACAATGACATGATGTTACACTTAGCTTGTTATACTGAAATTTAAAGAAAGCTATTAGAACTTATATATTAAACGCTAGTATCCTTCAAGTAGGTAGTTTAAATTCACAAATAATTTATTTAATATATTACTTGTACTTGAAATAATATGCTATGTTCAAATAGCTCCACTGGAAATCTTTGTTAAACATAAATCATTGGAAATGTATACCCATTATGTCATAAAATACCAATTTTAAAGTGATTATTATTTAAAATTCAACCATAAAAATGCTAAAAGTTTAAAAAAACTCCATTATGTAATTTCGATTAAAGTCCTGCAAGTGATGTGAATCAATGCCATTATATTATGGATATATTTTGAAATATTATAATATTTTCTCGAAATATTCAAACATGTCTTGTACTTGTATATCCCTAATTTAATGCGTGATCTGCAGTTGAATTATGAACCCAAATGTTACAACCCTGTTCCTGTTTATAGACGCACGGAATATGGAAAACGTATTTACATACTACATGTATAATACACATGAATTTATATATATATATATATGTAATGTTATATTCGATTTTGGAGGGTTAAATTTGATTTTGAAATTTGCAAATTACAAACTGAAAAATTTCATCTCTTTTGATATAATATATGAGACAAATGAATAGCTTGCTAACTATGCTAGGAAAAAACCCGTGCTGTATATATGAATATTATGTGCTCGCATATACAATTAATGTATGCAAAAAAGAATTGCAAAAAGAAAGGATCGCATACATGCCTCCTCGCAAATTAAATGATAAAGGGTTGAATAGAAAAAATTTCTTAAAGTAAGTAGTATAAGCATCATATTAAGCAATATCCTTACATTACATAATTAAATAGCAGTTTGCCAAGCACAGCACTACGAGAGTTGCTAGTTATATTTCTGGTCTAATAATGAAAATACAATTATTCATCAACCGCATCTTCGTGCATCGAAAATCGTTGACCACGTGTTGTTTTTTTTGGTGTGTGGAAATAAAAAAAAGTCATTAAAAATCAGGGTTGTACGGCGGATAACCCATCAATTAGACGAGAACAAGACATTCGAAACTATATGGACCAATCGACTGAACACCTCGTAAAAAATGATTCATAATCTCTTAACAAGTCTGAAATTTCGAGTCCGAATCGGTGATAGCATATCAATAATACAGGGCTCAGTAAGTGCAGTCATTCTCTTTACAATATTTATTGCAAATTTACCACCCACTTCTTCTATACGCGACCGCATAAAAAATTTAGATATCATACATCCTATTAGAAAATTGAAATACGCTCATGATATCCTTATATTTGCTTCACACTTAAATCTTACTTTCGCTTCCGTGAATGAACTCACACTTGAACACAATAAATGAGTAGATGCAATTCTGGAAAATATAAATTACTTCAAGTTTGGCGCTATCGTATTTCGAGGTGATAACTGTAATATGACCACTCATATTAATTAGATCCAGAAATATTTTGGTATATCAATAAATGGCAACAGAATAAATAATACAAATAAATACACTAAAATACAATTTACACTTAGTTAACAAGACGAACTTTCGGCCCCGTTACATTCCATGATTCTAATTCTAAAAAGAACAAATAGATTACACAAATACGAAAATCAAGATTCTCTGTCATAAACAATTAATAAGACCCTTAATTAAATACACTTTAGTCGCAAGATCATCGAATTATTTATACCAAATCTAATTGATCAGAGTACTTGAACATAAAACTCTCAGTCTATTGACAGAATAATGGTAAGGTAATCACTAATTGCCTTAAACAACATCACAAACTCTGAAAATTATATTTTGAAACGTTGTGGAAGAAGACTATTATTGTATGTAGAACCCATTAATCACAGAATTAAATTCCAATGATTCTTTACTATTTAGAACGGATCGTGGAGTTGTGGAATAATAATGGACTCCTAATTCATTACATTCTGGGAGTGGTCTGATTTATAACACCGAACAAAACCAACTTTGCACATATGAGGAACTTTAACATCAAGTCTCATTGAAATGGCAACTATTCCACTTGTATTCGTTCGCATTCGTATAACATCGTTATCATAATTATATAATATCACCATTATTATATTATAAATACCCACTATTGTTAAGAGGCCGACGTGACCCTTAATCGCCACTTTATATATCTAGCTACATCTATCGCATACCTTAATTTGGTTCTATCCCAACTTCTAATTCCCTAAATCCTACATCACGCTTATATAGATTTTAAACTTTATACCATATATTTACAGCCATTGATTATGTCATTAAATTGAGCAAAAACAACACAAGTGCAGCATGGTTGATCACGAATTAGTATTAATTATCACTCATGATAAATGACACTTCTTATTGACGATACTCATCGAATTGACGGTATGACGCAATTCGGTTAGATTAGTTTTTTTTTAATATTGCTTATACCCACTTTCTTCCCTTTTATTCCTATCTCAACATAAACTGGTTTTATTAATTCGTTTTCCTAGTTGCAATCCCTACCTAGTTATCACCAGTTCCGGGAACAGCATTTAAAATAAAGATAACATGTGTACTATAAGTATCGAGGGTTCAATACGATGTCACATATAATTTATTGTTAAGACGAAGAATGATTCGTCTTTTTTTATTCTTTTGCCGATTTTTTTCGAAGACTGCTGGCAAACAAATGGTTGTGTACTATTCAGCATTAATCGTATTACATTGCTCTAATGCGACTGGAACCTGATTTTTGTTGGAATTGAGTAGTCTTGGAAAACCTATAAGGTCGATTGCTGTTTTGCATCGGGCTCATATGCATAATTTCATGATTCACCTGTACAGATATTATATACAGTATTTGACGTACCATGATCATACTTTTTCAACGCTTCCTTGCAACAATCAACGCACGATCCTGTTTGTAAGAGTTTGTTAAATTGTGTGGAATGCAACGAGAACAAATCTTTTTTATGACCAAATTTTCATGCATTATCTTATTAATGCTCGTCATATTAAGGTTCAAGGATGCCTCAATCTCACGATATGTCACATGACGATCTTGAATTATTAGTTCACACACATCATCGATGGTTTGTGGCACAACAACTGATTTTGGATGATCTTTACGAAAACCTGGAGTGACCGTCGGCACGATTAAATTCATTGTACCAGTTTTTTACTGTTCTGTATAATGGCGCTTCATCGCCATATAAAGAATGAATTATTGAAGAATTTAATTCATCAATAATTCCATTTATTGAGATGAACTTTTGAAGATCCTGTAAAGAAACGAATGATATATCGGAACCGAGATCCATTTGACAATATCTTGACCAAGTAACTATAATTGCTGGATGAATATATACAGTCGTAGATAATATTGGAATAAAATAGATGTATATTAGCATATTCGCTATAAATCCTAATTTTACTGCAAAATAATCTAAAATTATAAAAAGTTACAACCAATCTTTAAGATTTAACTTCACATTTATATGCATCGATGACCATTCATTTATGAATTGTAATTTTAGGGGACAGAATATTGTCAGTAGATTTCGTTATATTGTAAATCATATAATTTATCAATGTAATTATCAATTCTATGATGTTTCCACAATATATGAACGTAACGTAACGTTCAATTTATACTGATTTGAATTTCTAGTCGTATATGCAAATTTTATTTTGAAATATGGTATTTAAAGTGGAATTTTAGGGTGTGGTTGGTTTTTGAATGTACATATATAAATGCACATGTACCCTATATTTATAATGAAAATAAACAAATAACGCAATACGTAAAAGGAATTAAAATAAAATAAAAATTAATTGAATTTGGGGGTTATTGATATTGACCCTGAATAAAATCTTTAATTAAAATCAAATATAAAATATTGCATACATTGTGGAACTTGGGTTCAGAAAAGCTGAATGGATACAGATTGCGTTTAGTAATTATACTGTATTTTCAATTGCTTCGCGTCATTGACTCGTTCTGTCTAATTACAAAATATCAAAATTATGGACAGATTTTGAAGAGCCCCAAAAGTTCTGAAGTGAACTTAAACAGTTTAAAAATGATTGATGAAAGTTTAATAAACTGTTAATTTAAAAGGATATGGTCTTTAAAAACCAAAAAGTAAATACACAAATCGAAGAAGCTAATATTCTAACGTTTGTATGCCTTGAATGGCATATAAAGTCAATAATACTGCCATTTCCGATATGCTTGTATCATCATCATCATATATTAACCCTCAAAACTTCAATATTTTCAAATTGGAAAATTTATTTAATTAATCATAAAATAATCATCATCACCGTAACCTTTATGTTATAAGGGCGTATAGGGAGCGGGGTTGGCACAACGATGTTAATTTGCCTTCTAATATGCAAATCCATTGTAATTATCTGATTATACATTCCAATATGTCAGTATAGTTGTGCATAAATCCCCAGCTACATAGTTTTTTGTTGAGATTATAATTAAATATAGTTGAGTAAAACTTAAGTACTCTGTTTATCAAATGTTGCCATATGAAATCAATAAACAATCTCTCTATCCATGGACAACTAGACCATCTATTATCCTGTTCTTTCACTTTCTTCGGTTGCACTTTTTTGTTACAATCAATAAACTCAATATTCAGAATCCCAAACATTTACCAAGGTAAAACAGGAATCATCTGTTGAATCTATTATGGATCCATGGACGAGGCAGCAATATTATTACAACTTGAAATATTGCACAATTCCACCAACGATGAAGATAACGTCGAAGAGGCATCGTGCAAGTTAAAAGAAAATATTAATAACGCAACATATGAAACGGTTAGATGAAGGCAAGTTAATATCTCTGCTAAACACTTCATTAAACCATAGTTTACAGAAAAAGTGAAGATTTTGGCAACATAAAACTCAGAAGCCCAAACACCCCTGAAGAATACAGAGTAATATAAACTCATTAGAAACAGAATTAATGGCAAAATAATACAAATTAGTAAGAAATACTGGAAGTGTTTTAGTAAAGACATGGAACGTGATTTGTATGGTGGACAAAAGAAAATTTGGAACTTTCTCAGAAATATAAAGAAGCTTGTAAATGTATATAACCAAAATTCATCAGTATATCAGAATTTATAAAACAATCTATTTTAATTCATGCAGTGGAAATCCGCAATGATACTTCTGAAACTATACATCTCAGTTATAGAATCAGAAGTGATGATATCTACAATGAATGTCATATTCAAGAGATAGTAAGATGGACAAGAACCAGAAGCCATTATTGAAGCGAACATGTTGAAAGAATTCCAAATAATAGAATCGTAAGTATTGTAATGAAACAACACCCAAGTAAAAACGACCTATAGGAAGGCCTCCGAATACATGACGAGAAATTCGGACATCTGCCTCACAAAACTAAATTATTAGAAAACAAGAGAAACGTATAATTGGTTGCCAATTATTGTAAGCCTTGGAAATTGTTTAACGGTTCACAACAGAATATATAAATATTCATTAAAGAATGTTTGCTTAAATTAGTGAATGTTACTATCATATAAATTATTTTAATCAGTAAGGGGTAAAAATTATACATGGGAGGCACGCTAAGAAGTTATCGGATCAAGTTAACATTTTCAAATATTTTTAGTTATAATTCCTTCAAGACGATACAACAATGATCTCAAATACAATAGTCCCTTGAAACTTTGTTACCCGCCTAAAATTACAGGTATATAAAACAAAAGAACAATATAATTATATATAACATAATTATATTAATCTTTGATATTATACACCCAATTTTAATCTAGAAGTAGTAAAAATTTTATATGGGAGGCAGTTGAAGGAGTACTTCAATTTTTCACATCTTCGAACTATCGCTTACAAATGAGATAAAAATGACGCGTACATAATTTCATGGCGATATGTCAAAGCAATCTCAAGTTATCGTG
>JANSTX010011087.1:0-18625 GCA_027564355.1 Penthetria funebris
GATATATATATATAGATATATATATATTATAGATATAATATATTTGTGGCAGTGTAATCGTAATTAATAAATTACATATTTATATTAATTATACTTACTTGTTGCACTTTCACCCTAACTTTAGCTTTACTCGCTTGATTCAGTCTACTATTATGATAACTACTACTTCTATCTGTTGCCACTACAATTAACTCGTGTAATGATCTATCAGTAAATTTTAAATTTCTAGTCAATGTCACAACACCACTAGTTGGATGTACAGCAAAATAATCTGTATCATCTAGGAAACTGTAATAAATTTCACCATTTATTCCGAGATCGGCATCTTCAGCTGTTACTTTAATAATACTTTTGTGTAATGGAAAATCTTCTGGTACAGTTACCGCATATTCGGTGGGATAAAATAATGGACTCAAATCATTTGTGTCCAAAACTTTAACAATAATTTGTGTCTCCGATTCTAACACAATTTTACTATTAGAATCTCTTCGTTTTGCTGTCGCTTTTATTTCTAATCGATATTCGTCAATTTTCTCACGATTTAATATAACATTGCCAGTTCTTGTACGTATTGCAAGAAAGGCAAAATCACCAACAATTTTCTCTTCAGCCTTAAATAACTTATCTTTATCACCACTAAAAATACGATATTTAACATCCAAATCAGGTGTCACATAAATTCCTAATCGATCTTCATTGGGTGGTTGTATAGCATACGTTTTACCGACACTATTTTCAGGTATCGATACATTATAAATTTTATGTACAAATTGAAATATATATGGTGATGAAAATGATGTTGTTAATGATAATGCTGATATATCGTTATGATAATGATATGGAGCTGGATTTCTTTGAGCGCTAACTAGCATCAATACTATCGAAAGAATGATAACTAGTTGCGCTCGAAATATTCCATCTTCATTTGTAATCATTTTATCTCCGGCTAGCTCATATTGTGTATTTTTGTCATCTGAAATTGAAATAGGAAAAAAAAAGAAATTTTAAATCAATAATCAAACATAATAAACATAGCAAATAATATAAATTAATATTATTATTTTCTATACCAAAATAAAAATCAATAATCTAGAAAAATAAATATTTTTTTTTGAGAAAATTATATTATAATCTTCTACTACTGATGGTTAGAAAGTCTTGATTGACGAATGATGGAATTAAAATGAAATTCTATATAAAAACATTTATAAAAATATAACCACATTTAGTTTATTTTATGAAGAAACAGGCAGCGCACTTAAAAGGTTGGTTCACATATTGAAGAAAATAATGTAATAATATAATAATAATATCGCAAACATTATTTATACTAGATTTATTTTCTTAGTGCTAAAGTAATTGGTGAATAACGGACTATCATCGAGGTTATACAACTCATATTTGCTTCTCGATCGCGATATATGTTAGTAGTGTCGTGTGATCAAGGCTAAAACGGTGTTAATCTCAAATTCGTCGGCTTGTTGATAAAGTATCTCAACAGCAAACTAAGAAGCTGAGGATTTATGCACCACTCTACTGAAATATTCAAATGTATAACTAATTATTCTATATTTTTTAGATGGTAAATTTGAATTATAGTTATTTGGGCTAAATTAACATAGAAATGTCGTCAAAGACGCGACGCACAGGTTGATTGTTTTAGAACAACATTTTTTCGGTAGAATACATTATACTCATCCGTGGACTATGTTAATTCTATTTGTGTAATTTGTGGTATTTTAGATCAATACACTGTAAAACAGAATACATGTACTTTCCACTTAATTCTGGTACAAGATTCGATACGATAGAATATATTGGTCATTCATTGTCAATTAATGACAAACTTAAAATTTTAGATCATTTATCCACCAATGATAATATTGAACATCGAGTAAATAAAAGATAAAAAGAAGAATGGTTTATGAGGGTTTTATAATATAGAAAAATGGCAAGGAAGTAATATGTGCGAAATGAACGGTTATAAGTCAACACCTCTGTATCACAATACAACACATTTATGTCATTGACAATTGACATAAATGTGTATCGTACAGTCGGCATCGCACTGCCATGAAATTGATGTTTATATTCAATTTGGCAAAAGATGGTTGATATTAAATTGAATATAAGTTTATTATTATTTACATTTTTATTTTTATATTTTTTATTTACAAAATATATTCAACAACGCGATGTCTTGTGTTGGATCGGGTTGTTTTCCATTGATTGTATTTGAAATTGGACAAACTTTTCGAGAAAATAAAATCACAGATAATTTAATATAATTAATAAAATGTATTTAAATATTGAGTACCGAATTTTTGAATTTAACTTAACAGTATGAATGAGTTGAAGATTCTGACCTAGGGTTTACTTTTCGCCCTTTTTTTACGTTTTTGAAAACTTTGTCTCTGCTAACGTTGATAATAATACTTTTTGTCGCTGGTCACCTTATTAATTGGATTCTGTTTTAGTGTCACATCAAATGTGCTAATAATATTTCGCCAAGTGACTTATTTTGTGTATTTTAATCACAATTATAATTACTCTGTAAATACAATATAATTAAATACATTATAGAGTTTTGGATTTATAATGCATATAAGCAGGTAAATCTTAATGTATTTAGTTATTCATAATTTTATCTTATTTTTATGGTTATGTACATAGGCTCACTTTTGATGCAGGTCAATGCACTTTGCAGTTTAGTTCTAATTGCAGCGATTCAACATATTGTGTGTTCACCGGCATCCATATTGGGCATATTGCTGCCATATGTTAAAACATCGCTGATGTTCTATGAAGCCGTAGGGTAAGTAAATGGTTATCAGTCGTTTAAAATGATTTGAACAGATTAAATACAAAAGTGACGATAAAATGAAACTGAAACTTGACACGAAATGAATATTTGCGTTGCCCAATGTTTTATTGTGTTTACATATACTCATAATATATACTCGTAATAAGTATAATATGTATGGGGGTAAATATATTTGAATATGAATTGAATGTAATGTATCTATAATAGGATTTATTCATAAGCTTTACATAAATACATTACGAGTTATTTGTCCATATAATTACGACTCAGAGATGACCCAATTTCTGATAAAGTCTAAAATCTATTACTTATTATAGAACACATTACTTATTATAGAACATAAATCATTGGATATTATATTCATTTATAATACATGTTCATTGATATTAAATTAACAAATGATGATAGAAATTTGCATATACTAGGGCGGATCTATATTGATCCAGTTTCTAAGAGTTGGCGTTACTGATCACCAAATTAGTATTTTTTTTTTCAACTACAATCTGTCAAAAGGCTTCATGTAAATTTAGCGCCATATGTCATTTAGTTTTTGTTTGGCAGCCATACAAAGAATACAACTTTTGACTTTTCTTGGAAAATGGATAAAAACGACTTTCGTCTATTAATAAAACATTATTTCTTGCGTGGAAAAACCGCAAAAGAAACAAAGAAAAAACTTGATAAACATTATGGCACATCTGCTCCAGCGAATTCAATCGTAATTTATTGGTTTGCTGAATTTAAACGTGCAACAATACCATCAACAGGAAGGCCAAATGAAGAAAATGTTGAAAAAATCCATGATATTGTTTTGAATGACCGTCGAGTGAAGTTGAGAGAGATTGTTGACATTGTAAACATCTAATATAATCGTGTATTCAACATCATACATGAACATTTGCATATGAGAAAGCTATCAGCAAGATGGGTGCCGCGTTTGCTCACAATCGATCAAAAACAACATCGTGTGACCACTTCAAAGCAAAGTTTAGGCATGATAAGGCATAATTCAGTTGACTTTTGGCGTTGATTAATAACGGTTGTTGAAACATGGATTCATCACTGTACACCTGAAACCAAAAATTAATCAAAACAATGGGTAGAGCCTAGTGAAGAAGGCGAAGACCGTGAAATCAGCGGATAAGGTTATGGCGACTGTATTTTGGGATTCACAAGGCATATTGCTCATTGACTATATCACAGGCGAATATTATGCTGCATCACTAGACCAACTGAACGATAAAATCAAGGAAAAACGACAATATTTAAAGAAGAAAAAGTGCTCTTTCTTCAAGACAACGCACCGGTACACACATCAGCAATTTCAATGGCTAAATACATGAATTACGTTACGAATTGTTGCCGCATCCACCATACAGTCCAGATTTAGCACCGAGTGACTTTTTTCTGTTTCCAAATTTGAAAAAATGCCTCACAGGAAAAAGATTCATATCAATTGATGAAGTAATCAACGAAACAAACGCATATTTTGAAGAGTTCGACAAATCATACTATTTATCATCATCAAAACTGTTGTGCAATGGGAAGGTGACCAAATACAAGTATCTTGGGACAATAAAAAATATGAGATTTGACAACGTATTAATCTTAGATGGCTGACACTTGAAAACTTGGGTCACATATTGATAGATAATCAATCAATTTATCTAAAGCGGAGGGTTTTAGCTGAATTTGTGTTAGACGCTATAAAATTGATTTTCAAAGTGCTTACCGGTTAAGGGTTACTAAAAGTTCCTGTTTAGCAGTGAATACATATATAGGCTGAAATGATGATGTTAAAATAATTAATACTAGCATTTTCAATAGGTGATCAGTCTATAACAACGACAATATTCTCGATTCTCATTTCACTTTCTTTACGGTACTTTTGCATGCGTCAGGACCCCACTTGTGTACATTAATAAAATGAAATACTAGTATTGATAATAATAATTTGTATTGCAAGTATTTTAATCTAAAAGTTATTTTGCATATTTTGCTTCTCGAAATTTAAATAATTAATTCCTCGTTAAATGTAATAATGGCAAAAATATAATTGAAATAAATTAATTAAAAATATAAATTAAAATATCTGAAAGTATAGGTATACTCGTATATACATTTATTATTTATCAAAATTAATTGATTTGTTTTCTTTTATAATGAATTCAATAGCAATAACATCATTTGTAAAACATTGGGATGGTGACGAGTCCTATTGAAATGTAAAACATTTGGAAACAAATTATTTGTACTCATAGGTAATTATCGCATGACTTACCCCCTTCTGTTGGGACAGTTGCTAGTTCGCTCTAACTCTGTGTATGATAAATAGAAGAGAATAGCGACCAATTGTAGTTACAGCAGCAAAAACCATCACAGCCGCTTGTGTACAAATAGCAACTCGATGTCCAAATTGTCGTTAGACTTGCCCTTCAACCAAACATGACCATTTTGTTTGTTTACTTGTTGTTAAACGGTGAAAATTTTGTCATCAAAATTATTTAACTTACCAATTGTGTGCATGCTTTAACAGTGAAAATTTTCTCATCAAAATTTTCGAGCTCTTCACTTGCAAGCATGCTTTCCAATGTCTTTGATCGTGGAAGTTTTGTTGCATTTTGTGTGGATGTGTTTACACTTTTTGAATCCTGTAGGGCTCAACTTAAGTCAGACCCATGCGCACAACGTATACTGAACAATGGTTCAATATACGGTCTAAGTATGAGTCGGACACGTTCAGTTGCTTCTCCAATTTTGCTGCACTCTAACGTGAATTTCTTTCAATTGTATATTCGAACTATTTCTGACGATGTTGCGGATTTTTAATGATCACATACATGGCGTTTGGTAGTGCAACAAGTATCGTTATAACGTTTAATATTTCGATATCGATCACCTGTAGCTGCGTGATGTTGGTGACATTTCGTATAACGGACCTATGTATATTTAATAATCAGCAACATAACCCCATATTGTGTACATGTAACGATGCTGTTGATGATGAATATACATTATAATATAGCAACCAAAAATTATGGTTTCCAGCGGGAAAATTGTCGATTTCATAATTTTTGTCGGATTGAATAATTCACTAAATATATATGGGATGCATTGATCCTAAGTTATTTACAGAATTTGCAAATAGGTGTATAATAAACAAATAAATTTTAAATAACAATGTATGTCACTTGAACACAATGAACACAATGAGTTTGTTTTCCATTAATGCCCAATGTTCATCAAATTTATACTAAGATATCTTAGTTCACGATTTGAATTCATAAATCTACCAGTTTCGCTTTTTTCGTGGTTCAGACTCTAACGTATAATAGTTCCTAATAGCTACATATAATAAAAATAATTGGAAATTATTGTAGGCAATTTTTTTTTGTCTAGAAATGTCTGCAATTACCTAAAATAATGAATCTTAATATTATTCTACCCGTGGTAAAGATGAAATATACGTTGTTTCATGTCTACTTAAGAGCTCATTTGTAATTTAGATTTAATCTTAGTAAATGAATTTCATGTGCCTTTTGTGCTATTGATCTTCATCGCTTAAGTTTTATATATACAAGAATAAGAGAATACGATACCCCATTTAATGTGTCACCATTTATACGTTTGACTTGCAATTATGCTGGGTATCAAGTGAAATTAATAGACATTATTTCATAGTCAGATAAAATAAATGCCGTTGTACGCTTCATGTCCTGATTATAGTACAAAGAAATTGCGGGTAATATATACACAAATGATGTATATAAAATTCACTTCGTGAATGAAAATACACTGCAATTACACATTTCAGTTCTTTCAATTGGACTAGGTTTCAGTTTCTTAGAAGAATAATTCATGGGTTTATGAGAAGGCTATATTAGGGAGTATAAAGGTTGATAAGTTGATCATTTAGCAGTTTTAAATTATTGGATAAATAATTATTAAAGTATAATATATACTAGCTACAATTTCATATATTATAATTCAATCTTTTAATTTGTGTAATGCGCAGTCATTATCATCATGACAGTACCTATAGTTTGATGGTCTGAATGTTCATCCAATAAGTCAATAATACTGGGATTTTTAAATATATAGTAATCGAGTTTTCGGTGACCTATGGAGTGGCCAACAATTATCGATGATACTCAACAAATCGTTAACTACACGCAGTGTCATCGGTAACTCGATCACGGCATATGTCAGAAATGGCGAGTGATTGAAGCTAAAAAGATGGTGCTAAAGTCGTGTTTATCGACTGGTTGAAAAAACAATTCAACAACAAACTAGGTAGCTGGGGACTTCTTCACCACTCTAATGAAATATTTAAATGTATTACTGGATAATTATGATTGATCCTATATTTTACAATTGGCAAATTTCAATTAGTTATTTGAGTTTAAATTTGATGTTACATGCATATTTGTAAAGTGGCGTAAAGATTTATATGAATTGAGGCGTAAAGGTTTAGATGAATCGAGTTGTCGCTGATACCATCTCGATTATCACTCCACGTAGATGAGCGTAAAAGTATTACTGCAAATGACCAGTATTTATGGCTAATAGCTTCAATCATCGCCATCTCTAACAAATACTACTGTACTATTTAATGACTGTTATTAAATCTAATATTGTGCATAATAAAAAAGAGTTAGCGCAGTCACATTGCGTCTATGCAAAATTGAATCTATATTACTGGGTGACATATTCAGCATCGCAATAAATCAAACGTTTCGCTATTGCAGTCATACCAGTCAAGGAAGGTGGTAATCGATGAATCGGCACAAATATTCATTATAGATCTTGCATAATGTTTCATTCAATCATATATATTAGCAATTTTTTGTGGAAGACTGAATACTTTTAGCATTTTTAGTCACGTTCAAGATGTTCAGATGTGATAATTCAGAAGAAGTTTTAAACTGATGTCTGTTCCAACAGAATTAAAACTCGAAGAAGTTTTCAGTAAATTACCATCAACATTTATAAAGCAATAAGTAGTTAATGCGATAGCATAACACAGCTATATCTTATTTGCATTGAATTTTTTCATGATTTATACGTTTCCTAATCAGAAATTGCCTTTAAATCATTGTTAAGAGGGTACTCCATTGTGACCCCAACGGTCAATATTGTGTTTATTTGGAAACCATGTGTGCATATTCATTCCACAGCGTGTAGGTAAGAATATTCAAAATTTATTCGCAGTAATTGTTCTATAATTAAAACATGGAATTTAGTGATATACGAGTACATTATAAATTAAATTGTAATTATGTTAACGTATAATAGTTAATGATATACTAAAAAAAAATATGTCAATAGAATACATAAATACGAGAAATACAAAGCTGTATACTGCCTACTTGACCCATCTTTGCATGCAAATCCATACGGGTACACTTCGTACATACGAGAGTATACTTGCGTAACTTTAATTATGCATGAAATTATTTTGAACTGTTTGGTAGTTCAGTTGTAACATACAAACTTATTACAACTTTTAGAACTGGGAAAATAATGAAATTAGAACATGAATTTAAAATTTCATATAATACTAGTGTACTGAATTTCAAATTAGTTATTTAATTAACCTACAATTTAATATATGAGTATCATTAATCATAAGAAAGAATTGTTTTCAAAATATGCTCATTACACGTTAATTTAATTAGTACTCGTAACTCGTATATTATGTTTTCCTCATATATTCAAATAATTTGTTTTCTTTTAATATTTGTTTTATGGAATGAAAAATGAAACATTGAAACGTGATTTTCTAAAATTAACTAACATATTCTTTCTCCTCTTCTACTTCCTCTAGCTTGCCTAGATCCTAATTCAGGGTTGGCCTTACTTACTTTTCAATCTATTTCTCCACAATAATTATTAATGCATATAATTAGTTTAAATCATTTTGAACACCTGGTATTTAAGTCGCTTTGTAGCTGACTAAATTTGCGCATCATTACTATTATTTAAAGCTATTTCTACACAGAGTGTTTCAGGTATATATAATACATTACATGACCGTACCAGCTGGATTTACAATAAGTGATTATATTAGTAATGGCGTGCAACTATAAAACCTGAATGACCATACTTAGTTCGGATACTAGCAGGGATTCAACAGTCGAAAACCATACGCAGTTATAAATAGTTCAGGAAAAAGCACAAGTGAGATTTATTACTAGCTTATAGTAGATCTATCGTGAAGGTATTTTTTATTATTTCCTGGTAAAACCATTATACTAAGTGTTTGTATCAGTTGTTGACTGAAATATTAATTAAATTAGTTCACAGTACTATATTGTCTAATATTCTTTGCCACATTCTTATGGCAATTGAAGTATATGATACCGGTATAGTTTGATGCAATGCTGAATATTTTTCTTATTCCTTTTTCATAAAATACTCTGATATAAATTTCATTCATTGCACACCTTCATTTCCTCCTTTTTACTAGTTTATTTAACAAATTTGCCAATCATTTAAAACTAAACCAATTATTTAAAAACATCTGCAGGAATGTTATTTAAACCAACTAAATTATTTTGCTTATCAATTTAGAAATTGCATTTTATATAAATTAATTTTAATTGACCATCGCAACATTTACAATTTTTCATTAAAACATACAACACCAAATGCGCTCATGAACAAAATATTTCACTTGATGTCATTCCACATCCAAATCGTTGAATTTCTTAATAATGCTCAGATTAGAACAAAACATATTTAATGCTTTGTTCTAATCAGAGCATTTTTAAATAATTTGTTCAGTTTATGACTATAAGAAGTTTTGAGTCACAATTTTGAGAGTACTACGACGTAAATGCTCTTTGTAGTAATTGACAAGTAGAGACAAGAGAATCGGCAGACACAATATACTAAACTAGTCAAAGAGGTTAATAAAAGTACACGGCAAGATCGGCATACTCTTTTTTTCAAAACATTGCAGTTAGGAAACAACACGCTGCAGATTCAAACAACATGAGTGAAACTTACCGTCTGGCAGTGTTTTAGAACTAAACATCCAATTCAATCTTGGCACGGTTTGCTGATATTAAATAACATTCAGCAAATGAAAAAATGAACTGAGTAGAAGAAAATCGGCTACAAGACGATTCAGGGATTTTACTCAAAGTTGTGGTGAAATCAAATTCGCATTAAAACTCGTAAAAGGCGATAGCCGTCGTCGATAACATATCACTCGAAATGTTAAAAATGGAATTGGATCTTATTGCATCAATATTGGATACCATTATTATTAGTGAAGTGTGATTGTGCAATGAAATTTCAATCTTGCGGAATAATAGGATGATAATTAAATTACCGAAATGGGAATGTGCGAGAACTGGTGTGATATCAAATTGTTAAACACGATAATAAAGTTTATAGCTATTACTGTGCACGACAGGATCAGTTAAATTTTGCAATCGGCTATTCGAAAGGAATAGACAAGTCTGGTATGACTATATAAATACAATAGCAATTGATTGAATGACAAACGTCATTGTATATGTTATTTGTCGACTTCAAGCAGGCATTCGATAGTATTGTGTTAAATTCTAGAAAGTCATGGAATATCATCCGCGATCTATTTACTGATTCGCAATGTAAGGTTTCCTCATCATGGAAAGTTGGTGATATTTTTGATGTATTACATTCTTGCGTAATGCAGAAATGTGTCACCACTATTGTTATTTTGATCAACATGGAGTCTATCGTAGACTGAGTCGGACATGAGGGTGAAATTAGAACGACATGTGAAATCAGTTAACAAGTAGCTCAAATTTTCAATGTTTCAAACACGAAACTGATTGAGATTGGTACGTCGAAAATATGTTTACTTGCGGTCAATGGCGACGAAATTGATGAAGTAGAAGACTTGCAAAGGTTTTCGACAATTGAAACAAATGTAAAGTTTTTATTGCAACCGGCTCGGCAAAAATTTGGTATGGTGAACAGAATCTGGTGGTCGTCACAAATTTCGAAAAATTTACAATTGTGCATTTTTAAAACTAATTGTTTAACGGTACTATTGAATGGCTGCTAAACTCGGGAGGTGACAAATAACATAGTGTGATAAATTCAAGTTTTCGTCAATAGGTGCCTCAGGCATAATACTTAAAATTTTCTGTTCAAATACAATATAAAATGATAATTTGGTAAGTGAAATTGGATCTGTCATACACTTAGGCGAGCGGTCGGTGATATAGCAAAATATGCAATAGACTCAAATATCCAAAGTAATAGAAGACTCGGTCGTTAAAAAGTAATGTTACCAAGAACGGTCATTAAGCCGCTTAGCAGCACTGGAATTGCGGCTGTTCGTTGTCGCCCTATGCTCCCGCGAGGAGTAAAGGTCGAGATGATGATGATGAGAAAAACTTTGTTCGATTTTTAATATTATGTCTTAAAATACGAACAACATGAAATTATATGAAATTTCGGAACATAATGGTGAAAATAATAAAAAAAACGATCTTTCAAGCATATTTTTCATAAACATTTTGTCGAATGTTGTGGTGAAACATCGAGATTGTCCTCGGTTTGTTCGTGTATAACTTGCTAATCATGGGCCGTCCAATCAGAGAATTTTCACGCAACATTTGCATCGTACCACGATCTGTGTGTGCTGTGGCACCATCCTGTTGGAACCTCATGTGCTGTAGGCCCAAGTCATCCAATTCAGGCAATAGGACCGTCACGATATTGTCTCTATAGTCTAATAATTCAATCACTGTTTGAGGGTACAATGATCTTTGGTATATCAATTGAGGCTTTTCAAAATTAATAACTGGAGGCTGAATTGTTGTCTTGGTCGGTACATGATTAATACCGAAAAAATCACGTATTTTTTTGCCGTATTCACAATGGCACAATTATTTAAATATAATATTTTAATGATGGTAACACATTACTGTGGCGTTGGATGCATTCAAAGAAAATCGGCTTGGAACATATTATTCAACCTGTATAGTAACATGTATTGCTTATGATTTTGAATCGCTGAATATATTAAATATAGTGGAAAATGACTATATTCAATACATTCGGCACTTATTTATTAATAATCAGTATTTATATGTGTATGGCTTTCCAGAGTTCTTTAATACTATATTAGAACTACTCTTAAGTAAATAGTTAAGAGTAGTTCTTCACATTGAAATTTAAAAAAAAGTTGTTTATTACTTTCTGCCAGTTTTAAATACTCCCGGCATTTTAATGTCGGTTCATTGAACAAATAAGTTATACATGATGCTACGTGGCATAACACTTTGTTTTAATGCTGAATTTATTAATGAATTAGTTATACAGGATGTAATGTGTTACAACTATTAAAATTATATTTAATTTGTAAGTACATATAACTTTAAAACGTCGCAAGGCAAGGCAAGGTGGTGAATGAAGTAGTCAACTAATATTTTGAGGTTACTTAAAATATATTTACCAGCTGTCGGTACCAACTAACGTAACAACCACTTGAATCCAGGAACGATTAACAAAATGTTTCACATTATATTTTCGAAACTGAAGTTATTCCTGGATTTTTCGAGTCACGGATCTGACTAAGAATACTTCTGTATAGAAAATGGTATCCATCATCATCTGCAATGTGTAATGTGTTTGGTGACATGTAAATTGATAAACACGAGATTACTATCTTTCTGAGATTCAAATATATTCTGCAATCGAAGTTATACTATATGAGATTTTATATAAATTATTACATGTGCTCGTATAGCTTTGATACTGAAGTATTCTAAAATTACAGAGACCTATTATGCATCATTTTCTGCAGAATTGGTTTTCCTAAACGTTCCGTGTAAACAGTCAAATTATAAAGGGTATAATATAATAAATATTCATACATTATAAGTTTAAAAATTGCATGATTTATACGTGCAAAATTTACATCGAATAAAGTGTATTATGTTAATATATAAATATAGGTAAAATCGCATTGAAAATATTAATATTAACATATCGTACCACACATGCCAACCGTGTAATTTTTGTACTCATGTTTTTAATACACGTTATGAATACAAATTCTGTAAATAGGTGCAATTACATTATATACATTTGCACTCTATCAAATATTTAAGCCGATTATTATCAGATTCTCTGATAACAGTTCTAGAGCACCTTTACAGAAATATTCAAAACTATCATTTGCTCTAATGTATAAGGCCCGATTGATAATGAAGGTTCAAATGCGCGATATGACCAAAAAACTAAATTATTCCTTAAAAGATCACTGCAAAATTTGTGGTATATTTAACAATTTGTTCGGTTTTGACAGCCATTGAAAGCAAACAACAGTAGGGTTTGATAAATGTTATTCGGGTTTCGGCTTGTCAGTTGAAATGATTCACAAATTATTTACTGAATTTCGTTGCGGTAGTACAAGTACAATATCCATACCATCACCAGGTCAGTCAAAAGAAGTTAATACTGAAGAAATGATCAACAAAATCCATGTTATCATGTTAAACGACCGCAGATTTGAACTGCATGATGGCTGATATATACAACTCAACAGAACGACTAAAAAACATTTTACATGAAAAAAAAACTATTAGCAAGATAGGTGTAGCGTTTGCTCATAATCCGGCAGGAAATGGTCATTTTTTTCAGTGATAAACATGGTGTATATAATATTCATAAACTATTCAGAAGATGGTAACACCAGAATTAGTACATATTATTCGTAACCAGACGCTTTTTCTTCTTTCGGAACATCACATGAAGAAATATCTTATTGCAAAAGATTTGTATCATATTCGGAAGTCATCGACGGATCAAATGCATATTTTGCATAACTCAGCGAGTTTCTAAATAGCACTTATTAAAGCTGTACCACGTTATTAAAGTTGTACCACGATAGTTTCTCGGATCAGTTTTACTGCCCTTCATAAATATATGTATTGTTACACTAGTTCTTCAATCTGTTAGTATCTGTTTACGCGTTCTTTGTGCCGTGTATGTCTTAAATGAAACTATTCTGTGTTGGTAAATAAATTTTGGAAATGCGTAACCCATACTTCAACAGATACTGATTAAATTTGGGTATTCATTTACAGGTTTCTTCCAATTTCTGAGAAAGTTCCAAATTTTCTTTTGTAAACCATACAATTCACGTTCCATGTCTTTACTAAAACGGTTCCAGTATTCCATTCTAATTTGTGTTGTTTTGGCATTAATTCTGTTTCTAATGAGTTTATATTCTGTACTATACTGGGATTTTTAGGCTTCTATATTTTAGGTACGCCTGCAGTTTTTCCGTTAACAAAATCTTGACTTCTTCTACAAACAATGGTTTAATGTTGTGCTTTGCATGGATATTAACTTGCCTGCTGCCACACAGTAATCACAGAGATCTTTCGGGTAACCTCCATATTTAACATATGGTGATCGTTACAATCAACAAATACAATCAACTTTGCACATGCCATGCTGCCAGTGAATACCATCTTCGTCTTCTTGAAACTATGGATTCTTCGTGTAATATAAATGTTCATTAATGACAATTCTGATCTGAATCTTGTTTAAAACTGATTTTCAATATACAGTCTCAAAGAAACAGTATAAAGTGTCCATAAACAACATAGTTTTTTCGAGCACCTAATATGTCGACTTTTGTGCAAACGAAAACTGTTACTTTTCTGATTACATTTGAAGAAAAAGCGGCTTAATGTCACCGATAGCTGCGAGAGGCTAATAAAGACCATACTTTATCAATTTCAACCGATTCAATACTGATTTAGGTGGTTCGGAAGTGGTGGTTTTGACATGTAAGATATGGATAAGGAAGGAAAGTAACGCATCTAGCGTTACTTTCCTCCCTCATCCATATCTTACGTGTACAATTAGATGCATTATTTGATCAAGATTTGTGTCAAATGCGAGAAGACGCCATTTTATTATGCCTCAAAGCAATGGAAATGATTCAGATGCAAGAAAATTATTAAGAAAGACCTCCACATAGCATTCATTACAAGGCCTTGTTTGGCAGCTATTAAAATCTCAATCGTTCCTGAACTATATATCGGTGCTATCAAAGATATGTATCTGAATGCTAGCACTAACATTCGAACAAATTTTGGAACATCTAACTCATACAATGTAAGCGATGCTGTGCATCACAGTTCTGCATTAAACAGTTAAAACATATTTGAAATCGGTTGGAATGTCCTACGCCACCTGACCACAATTAAAAATTGCTTCTTCCGATTACCACTTATTTCGATCGATGACCCATGGACTGACTAAGCCACAATTCCGTTCTTTTGAAGCTGCCAATGCTAACGAATCGCTTCGATGATACCCTCAAACGACGAGTAGTTCTTTCAAAGCGGAATTCAATACAATATATTACTCCAATTTTACACAATAAACTGCCAGTTTAAAAAAAAATCTTTAAAACTCATTTATATGTTACATCACAAATTAATTGTAAACAATAAGGGTGTTAAGTAAGTTCTCGTTTTCCGACAGATAATGTTAGCTGAGCACAATACTACTGTAAACTGTATCGTGAAGGTCAACCATTAGGCTAGAAATTACAGTATATCTTATTCCGCTGAAGTTTAACCAACATATTTTTTCATAGCGTGAATTCTGAAGACGAAGAATAGAAAGCATTACTCGATAAAGACCCATGTCAGATGCAAAACGAATTTGATGAATCATTAGTAGTTGATCACACAACAGTTGCCAAATGTTTCAAAGCATTGAAGTCGCAGAAAAGGAAATATTTGTTTTCAATTTTTATTTTTATCATGAATGTTGATAAAAAGTGGATACACTACCATAGTTTGAAGTGTAGAAAATCGTAGGGTAATCCCAATCGTGCATCAATATTGGCGCCAAAGTCAAATATCTATGGTTACAAAGTCATGCTCTGTATTTGGTACGATCAGTTGAGTGAAGTGTGTTATGTGTTGCTCAAATCCTACGAAACTATGACGGGATATTGCAATGACCGCAATATGGGGAGGACAGGACAAAGTAGTTTTGCCGAAACCTACTTAGAAACGCTCAAATAGGATATACTAACCCACCCACTGTATTCACCATATATAGTTCTTTTCGATTATCGCACTCTTACCGATAGATGACCCAAGGCTGCCAGACTGGCCTGCACTTACATTCTTATGAAGATGCCAAAATATGGTTTGATTCGTGGATAGCCTTGAAAGACGTGTCATTTTTTTAACGCGCAATTTATATGCTGCCAGAAAGACAGAAGAAAGTAGTCGCTTGCGATACTTTCAATGACATGTTCTTTACTATTTTCTTTAAATAAAGTATTCATTCAAAAACAAAAGCGTAAACTTGTACAATTTCCATAATAATATGAAAGAAACGTTGATACACTAACAAAAAATTCAATATTACTTCACAAATTAAAAAGTTAAAAAAAATGAAGAACTAAAATAAAATAGCCTATGGTGAATTCAATTATAAGTTCATATATAAACTGAAATTAAATTTCAGTAAAACCTTAATCAATAAATTGCTATAAAATATGGGATATGAAAAATGGGCAGCAATTTCAATTAGGATACTCTTCAATTATTGTTTTTTAAATTTCATATATTCGTCATATGAATATATGATGGTTCACATCTTATTTACATGTTCATATACGAATATAAACAGAATTATTAAGCTATTCATCAAAATTATATTTTTTATTACTCTGAAATAATTGAGGGTAAAAAAAAAAAAAAAAAAAATGATCATTTCAGGAAAAGGTGCATATACTCGTACGAATATTTGCATTGAATGAGCACAGGATTGCATATAATATTAAATTAATTTATGCGAACACAATTTGCATAAAAATATAAGTTTACTTTTTAATGCTGCATTAAATTCAACTTGCATTCGCTTCGAATTGATTATTTTTATTTTGTTCATAAAAATAAATAATTGTCACACTATGCTCGTAGTATGGCCAAAATTGGTACCGCTGTTACACAATAATGTATTATCAAGCACATTATGCATTCAAAAAATAATTGCATTGTCAGTACAATTAACTATATACATATACGTATTATTTAAACCGAGATTTTAATATGCAAAATTAATTATTTATATAGGATTATATGTATTTTAATGCAAAATTGCTGTTTACAGTAAATTCCATCAACATAGAATTTCTGCCATTGCAATAAGTACACAACTACTATCAACCTAAACATAATTGACTGCAAAAGTGTGAAAATATGACAAATAGATTAGTGTTGGTAGCACGAGTCAGCTGCAGCTCGTTTAAACTCAAAATACTATAACTTGAGATTCTTTTCGTCAATGACTCGTTAACCTCAAGTTAACGAGTCTTTTTTAACGATTTTCATTTTCATCATATACTGTACTAGACCCTTCATTTCATGTTAGTCGAATTGACAATTTAAATTGATTTCTTAGTATATGGAAGGAATTTCTAACAGTTGTTGTCGTTTTGTTTTTATTCAAGAATCAGCTAATAATTAAATTGAATAATAATAATAGTTGCTATCAATTAATTCAATTCAGCTGGCGTAACACAGACGGTTCCGTATAAAGTAGCGCCACTTTGTTTACACTATACATCGATGACTTTTCAAACGTAACTCTTACAAATATCAACAATAAAAGTACATTGTCCTATAAAAAAAAAGGTTAATACGCTAAAGTTATTCTTCTACTTGTCTTACCATGGAGATATTACCACTGTTACATCGAATGCAAATTTCCAATTTGAATTCTTGAATTTATAATCAATTGCATTTGTTTTGGAAAATGAAAGTCGTCTACGCTAAAATCGAAACTGTTGCATATGCCGGTCATGTGTAAAACATGGAGAAAAATCAAGATTGTGATTATGAAGAAATATAGATCTATATCACCATCCAATTGGTACATAATTGCATCATCCTTGTTGTACTACATCTCTATAGACGCACTTCCTCTTCATGAGCCCACGTGCGCTTCAATAACCTTTCTGATGATTCGAAATATTTTCCTTTTTGCTGACCAGTAATTTTTTTCACTTCAAACTAATCCCAAGTGCGATATAATTCTATCACATTCATTGGCCAAAATTAAATACGACGACGATATTTTCGTCCTTGTACCACATGCCAATCTATCTATTGCAACAAATATCATGAATCTTCATCTAAATATCATATACGACTGACACTTTTGAAGATTAAATTAAACTTAACCAAATTTGAAGCAATAGAATACAGGGGCACTGTTCGAGTTACTCGACCGAATGTTTCAAATAACGCCAGAGACATATGGACTTTCATCTATGGGCATATACTAGTGAACGTCAATACCTTAAAATATATTGGTGTAAGATTGTCAAATACCTTAAATTTACAACTACATCTGAATGTTATTTCAACCAAAGTTTTTCGTGCTCATTACACTCAATTTGGCTCGGATCTTTAAAAAAACAAGAGAAACGAATAATTGGTTGCCAATTATTGTAAGCCCTGGAAATTGTTTAACGAATCACAACATAATATATAAATATTCGGAGGTACGCAAGTAAATTATCTGATCAAGTTAACATTTTCATAACGATTATTCCTTCAAGAAGATGCACGCACGAATGATCTCAAATACAATAGTCCCTTGAAACTTTGTAACCCGCCTAAAATTACAGGAAGGTATATAATACAAAAGAACAATATAATATATATAATACAATTATATTAATCTTTGATATTATACACCCAATTTTAATCTAAAAGGAGTAAAAAGTTTGTATGAGAGGTACTTGAA
>JANSTX010011098.1:0-18624 GCA_027564355.1 Penthetria funebris
CTTGTTTAAATATTTATTCAAAGTTTATAAATGTAGATTATATTTGGTTTGTTTTATATTTTTTTTTTTTTTAAATTAAGAAAAATATGAAAATATAACAAAATAAAGAAGAAAAAATAATAATTATAATAATCAAATAACAAAATATAATAACAAAATTAACATTTCTATTCATTATTTTTAATAACAAAAAAGTATATATTACAATATATAATTAATAAGAAAAAAAAAAATATAAATATTTTGATAATTTACTTTAATTTATGTCAGCAAAAAAAAAGAAAAGATGTATGATTTGATTGTTAAATGCATTAGAGGTTACTATTTTGATTTTAACTACAGAAGAAATCCCCCATTTTCAATCAAGACCGAGTAAGTAAACATGCAATTTAAAAAAAATATATTTAAAATTTTTCAGTACGTCATCTCCTAAATTTTAATTCATATCATCCTTTTGACTATTGCATACCTAAAGATAAGGGTATATACCAAATAAGAAAACAAAAAAACAACTATTCGAAAATATATTATAAATCGTTCATCAAAACTGCATCGTTAATAAACTCGTAAAACCATTAAAAATTTAATTATTAATCACTTAACCAAATTTCCTATTTAATTAAACAACACATGATGAATATGAATAGGATAATAACATTTAATTTGGTGTTTACACTCTTATTGACATTTTCGAGAAATATATTTTTTCACTAACATATTCGTAACGACAAAGTAACACCGTTTTATAGTAGTCCTATGTATCCATGTGTTATACAGGCTTGACCATATACTATTAATTAAACATTAATGTATTCCTCTTTTTTTTTTTTAAATACATTTTTATCAATATTTGAAATTACCAAATGATATTACACAATTACCTTAAACAAACATATATTTTATTAACAGAAGACCCTTAACCAATATGCAATTACTTTTAAATACTTTGGAATGCTCAAAGTTATTACAATTTAAGTATTTTAATTCATAAAGGTATTTTGTTAGTTTTTTTTTTTTTTTAAATTTAAATGACATAAGTCCATTTAAAAAACGATTTTGATATTTAATTCAAATTAATAACACTTTATTTTGAAGGAATTTATTTAGCTATAGTTAACAAATTTCAATTATTTTTATGTGAGTTACCATTTACTGTTACATATTAGAAACGTCAAATTAAGGTTAATATGAGCATAAAATTCCTAGTGGAAGTCTAGAATTGTCATATAAAGTATTCACATATTCAGCTTATTCTATGGTTTTTTTTAAAATAAAAATTTAAAAAAAAAAAAACAAAACAAAACACTAGTAAATATGGTTAAGAGGGTGTATAGGGTGTCATTACGATGTTAATTTGTCCTTTCCAATACACATATAATAAAAAATATGCACTAGTTTCCAAAAAGTCAGTGAAACAATATAAATAATAACATTTGAATAATTGATATGTTTATTCACCAGACAGTAATACCTATATTTTTCGAAACAATAACACGCAATAAAACTGACGTATATTGTGATCGTGTTTCTGGTGGTACAACGATGAGCTAAATATAATGTGAAAAAGTATCAAGATGTTACGTCGACTACTCCATGCACCACCAAATAATGTACGAAATAAGGATAAATATTTTAAAAAGTATTTACAAAGTAAAGTCATCCGGTACTTTGGTTGGTATGTTATGGCATTGTGCTTATACGTCATGGATTAGACAACACGCAATAAAACTGACGTATATTGTGATCGTGTTTCTGGTGGTACAACGATGAGCTAAATATAATGTGAAAAAGTATCAAGATGTTACGTCGACTACTCCATGCACCACCAAATAATGTACGAAATAAGGATAAATATTTTAAAAAGTATTTACAAAGTAAAGTCATCCGGTACTTTGGTTGGTATGTTATGGCATTGCTTATACGTCATGGATTAGACAAATAATAATAAATTACAAAATCTATCTTTACCTCAATGCGGTAACTTAAATTTGTTATTTCTCACCGATGAAGTAATATCGGATTTACGTACTATTGAAACATTAAAGTATATGTATGCTACATATTTTCTCATTATTTTCGGTCATTATTTTTCGTGTTAATATTATAGTGCTGTTCCATGCTCTTATAGTGTACATATTTGGATGATAGAACATACTGATTTCTGTCAAATTAAATATAAATAATAAACAAATTCTATAGATTTTATTTCTAAACAATTACTTGTGACACATAATTCAAATGACTATGGATTGTCGTTTATAATTTAATGCGAAATTAAAAGCCGCTGATAAGACATTATAATTAAAAAAAAATTTAAAAAAAAAAAAAAAACAGTTAATTGATAATATTTTCTTTTTTTTACTATAAAAAAATATTAGCTGCACTAAAAATACATTCATCATTTCGATTTTGAAAGTATATTTTGTCTTTTTTTTAAAAAACGTAAAAAAAAAAAAACAAAAAAAAAATATTATTATAATTCTTATTAAGTTAACAAAAATAACCAAAAATAGTCTACAAAACTGTTAAAAAAATAGAATCTGTGTTTAATTTTCAATAATATTAAAATATTATTTATAAAAATTAAGTGATCTAGGCTGTAATGTTACTTTTTTCAAACTCATGTAAGCCATTTGGGTCATATAAATTTGATCCTTTGTCTTACCACACGCATATTTTGCCCACTTTGGATCTAAGTTATTATTATTATTATTATTATTTGTATGGTTATTATTATTATTATTATGGTTATTATTATTTGTCCACTTATTTTCCTTCTGAAATTCAACATTACGACCGACAACATTATTTGAATTGGCACCAAATTGTATAGAACGAACAACTGAACGTGGTTGTTGCTGTTGATTATGTTGTTGTTGTTGTTGTGCCTGCTGCTGATGCTGTTGTTGTTGATGATGATGATGATGATGATTTGATGCACCACCATTATCTGGACTACTGGTAAAACATGGATCCATTAAAAAACCTGAATCATATAATGTATCTTTAACAATACTTGGTGGTGAAAATATAACACCTGAATCAGAATTTAATGATTTGCTTGGCGTTTCGGCTAAATATGGCCAATCAATTTGTGCCGATGAATTCCAATCGGTATCAAAACTTGAATCGCCAGCCGTTGTTGTTGAACAATCTTGTAATTGTTCTTTATTCATTATTTCGGTTATATCTTCGGCAAGTCTTGTTGGACTTGGTGGTACATACAATTCGTTACGTCGTCGACAAAATTCATTTAATGCATTTTTAAATGGGGTCGGTGTACGGGGACCATTCAATAGACTTTTCTTTGAATTACACGGTGGCGGTGTATCAATATTATTTTGATGATTTAAATTATTTTGTTGTGAATTTATTTTTTTATTATTTGGCGAATCATTCACTGTATCTTGGAACATGTCCATTGTTTTATTTAACATGTCCAATTCATCTTCGGTTTTTATTTGTACAATTGGTTCACTTGGATTTACTTCAGTTATTTTGTAATTTGATAAATACGATGATGATTTTATTTTTGGTGTATTTAAATCAGTATTAAAGTCTTTAAAATCATTATCATCTTCATCAGACCGTAACATTCCATTATTATTATTATTATTGATAATTTTGGCACGTCTTAATATATTTGGTGGATTATTAATTAACATTTTCTTTTGATATTCAATTAAATTAATATCTTGTATATTATTTGATATAATATTAGCATCTTGAAATGGTTTCTTTGGATGTTCAATGTCCATTTTACGTTTTAATGACGATATTAATGTACTTTGACATTTATTCATTAATTTATCATTAATATGTTGTTGACTTGTTGATGAATTTGTATTATTATTATTATTATTATTATTATTTGTATTATAATAAGAATTTTCGGAAAATTGCATTTGTGAACTACTTGAATTATCTGAATGTTGCCAATCATTATTTTGAGCATTGTTAGTTGAACCATTATTGAGATTAGTAGTACTATTACTATTGCTACTAAAAGCGCCATTACGACCACCACCGCCGCCGCCACCACGACCACCGCCACCACCACCACCGCCTCCACCATTATTTGAGTCACTTAAAAATTTACGTAAATTACTATTCTTTGAACGACGTGCCAAATCACCAGATTCATATTTACGACGCATTGTTGAATTCCAATGATTTTTAATTGCATTATCGGTACGTCCAATTAATAATTTTGCAATTTTCGCCCATTGATTACCCCATTGTTTATGTGCTTGATAAATAACATTATCTTCATCTTCGGTCCATGCAGTTTTTTTAATATTTGGATTTAAATGATTATGCCATCGTTCGCGACATTGTTTACCAATTCGACCTTTTAAGTGACGTGCAATTAATGTCCATTTCTTGGGACCATAACGTGCAACTAATTCGGTAACTTTTTCGTCCTCCTCCTTTGTCCATGGCCCTTTAATTAATTCAGGATTGACAACCTTTGTCCAACGTTGTTGACACTGTACATCAGTACGATCTTTAAGAAAACGAGAAATATGATCCCAACGTTCACCATGTTGATCGACTAATGATTTTAATGCAGCATCTTCATGCTTTGTCCAACGTATTTTATTTAAATTTATCGAATGTTTTTTACTATTGATATTACTATTGTTATTACTACTATTATTATTATTATTATTACCACTATTTTCGTCAGCCATAAAAGAATCTGATGCATCCGACATTTCATCTTCAGCTGCTGAATTATTATCATCATAATAAAATAAATTATTATAATCTGAATTACCTGACATTGTTAATGAATGTTGCATTTTATTTCTGGTAGTGTTGGAAATATTTTGCTATTATGAAATCGTCGTTTCGTTTGTAAAGTTTTCACGTGTTTTTTTTTTTTTCTTTTTTATTGTGTTTATCACCCTCTTGACCCACTCCAGTAAAAAAAAAAAAAACTAAAATTACACAAATATAAAAAACAGCACCACCATCACATAGGAAATGCCGCACACCACACAAAATAATTGTAAATATTACAAATATACAAATTTTTGTATAAATTCTTAATTGGGAATTTAACAAATCAGGAAAAGAAACATAAGAAAAAAAACAATTTTTTTTTATATTTTGTCCAGTTTACATGCAACCCTAAAAGAAAAATGAAAAAAAAATGTATTTTATTTTTTTGTTAACAAAATGATGATGAAACAAAGAAAATTATTAATTTTAATACGAACCCCCTTTTTTTTTTTGTTTGCTTTGCTTGTCTTTTATTGTGAAATAATAAAATAAATGTTTAACAGTTGTTCGTTCGTCGATCAACCAACCATGCCATGATTCAAAAAACTAAAATGTATGCCTTCTGCTGTTGCTGCTGTAAATGTAAAAAAAAAAAACAGACACTAAATTTGCCGTAGAGAAAACACATTTTTCCTTATGTTTACATCATTTTTGATAATATAAAAACACTTACAATATTCATATTAATTGTAAAATATTATAATTAACATTTAAAATCACTTTTAATCACTTGTAATTTAACAAAAATAACTTTCAACCTTATTTCTTTTTAAATTTTGACAGTTCAATTCACATACAAAGATAAAAAAAAAAATTACACCCCATATAAGTGCGCACTTTAAGACGCTTTAGTGAAGTGAAGTATACAATAATTTGGATATTTATTGTAGTGTTACCATAGTGTTGAATTTAATTATGATGGCAGCTGCATATCTTATTTGAAATAAAAATAGTATTTTTATTATTATTTTTCATCAAAAATGTTATACAATTAATTGAAATTATATAATTAATTTAATATTTAATATATTATATATGTAAATTTAATATAGATTTTATTAATATTAACAATTGTCACAGCAGTTAATTTAAAACATCGAAAAAACCATTGTGAATACTATAATTTTATTTTGCGTTGACGTATTTGCAGCCATTTAGAAATCGATAACAAAGTAATATGTCAATTTGAGTATACCGCGAATCAAGTGAAAATATAAATTAAATTAAAATATTAATAAATATTTTATTTAGTAATTTAATTTAATGTCATTTATTATATTAGTTTTATTTTAAATAAATATAATGTCAGCTTATCCCACAGAAGAAGAAGAATATGAGCTTATGTACGGAGATGATTTTGAGGTTATGAACGAACAAGAAAATGATGGTATAAACAAATTATTAATTCAATTTATTTTAGTAATTTTTTTTTCAAATTCTTAATTAAAAAATATTCCAATTTTTTTGTGCGATCAAATAGACATTCATTCGAACAATGCGGTTGTTATTAATAAACCACAACCTGGAACATCTGGCATTTCTTCATTATCATCTTCAACAGTCACCAAACTACAGCAGCCACCACTGTCTACCAAACTTTTCTCGTCAACACAAGAACACAGACAACATAGTCCTGCTAATTTATTTAATCAATCAGAATTATCGCAAATACCATTTGATTCAACCACATCATTTGTAAATCGTCGATTATTTGGTACACCGTCTATATCAAATGGTCAGAAACATGTTGTTTTATCATCAACACCGATGTCATGTTTAGCAGAAGAATTACCAAATTCACAAAATTCATTAAACAAATCAAATGATATTATACCAGTAAATGTTGACGGTGTTATTAATACACGTAAAAGAAAACTTGAGTATTTATTTGGTGATATTAATGATATTCCCGATGATGATAATTTATTGGATGCACAAAATTATTACTATACATCGTCGATGGATGGTGGTGCAATGAAAAAGGTTAAAAATGATGAAGAAATCGATAGGGAAATGATTGAACAAATTTTGAAAGCAAGAAATCGTTTACAAAGTACACAAAATCCATTGAAAAAAACCAATATCGATAGATTGGAAGCTTTACATAAATTTAAGATGCAAAATTTAGCCTATTCATTACCATCATGGCCATTTATAACATTGGTACGTGAAGATGGTGAACGAATTTATGCTCGTATGCATTCCAAGGAATATGAAGAGTTACAATTGAAAGAATTGAATTTTAAAAGAGTTGGTGATGGTTTTTATAGTTCATTATTGGGCGCAGCTAAAGAGAACATTTGGAATGAGGCCCAAAGAATTGTTAGTTTTTTTAAAAAAAAAAAAAAATTACAAATTAAAAATATTTTGTTTAATATAATATTTTTAGACAAATGAGAGACTCAATCGATCATCGGTAAAATCAATAGACACAAATTCTATTGAAATTTTTGAATCCGATTTAATTGATACAAATCTATGGGTTGAAAAATATCGTCCATTAAAATATTTAGATTTATTATCGGATGAAACGACAAATAGAAATTTACTTTGTTGGCTGAAAATGTGGGATAAAATTGTGTTTAATAAGTGAGTACTAATTTGGTTTTTAATTGTTTTTGATCAGGTAATTTCATTCACTGCCACATAATTCAATTCTTCTATCCACTAAAAGCAATACTTATTTAACACCGTCATTTAATCAATTTGTGTTATTGCTTTTGCTATCCTTTGCCTTTTTTGCATCTGCTCATATAATCATTTGCGCTTAAAGAATCGTGTTATAGAGGAATTACCCAATTTACGTATTTTCCAATCTTATAGTTATTCTTATATGAATTTTATATAGGTATATCTTAATTATTTCTCAATAACATGTGTAATATGTAAGTAATCCTATCTAAATATTAATAATTTAGTAATTAGCTCATAATCAATTTACTATTAAATTGTTCTTTCTGTTCACCGTTAGAGAATTTAAAAGAACCACAAATACAGACGGACCAAAAAATTCATTTAACAAACGTACCGGTAAATTTGAGCAAAACGGTGTGTGGCGTAAAAAACGTATTGATCTAAAATTAGACATTGATGAAATTGGACGTCCTGTACAAAAAATTGCACTTCTATGTGGTCCACCCGGATTAGGTAAAACAACATTAGCGCATACCATTGCAAAACATGCCGGTTATGTTGTACGTGAAATTAATGCATCCGATGATCGTAGTCCGGAAGCGTTTAAAACAGCATTGGAAAATGGTACACAAATGAAATCAGTTTTAAATCCAGATAAGAAACCAAATTGTATAATATTAGGTAATTTAAATGTCTATTTTTTAAAAGAAAATAATAAAATAAATATTAATCGTTTATTATCGTATAAAAACAAATAGATGAAATTGATGGTGCCCCACAACAATCTATAGAATTTTTAATACGTTTTATAAATGATAATGTTACAGAAAAAACGGCAATAAAGAAAATGGGCAAGGCAAATAAGAAAATGATTTTAAAACGTCCAATAATTTGTATTTGTAATGATATGTATACGCCGGCATTACGTCAATTAAGACAAATTGCATTAATCATAAATTTTCCACCAATGGAAAGTGGTAGATTAGCGGAAAGGTAGTTTTTAATATTTTTAATTTATTATGAAATGGAAAAAATGAGAATGATAACCTATAATAAATGTTTTAGATTAAATTTTATTACAAAAGTTGAACGTATACGAACGGATTTTACAAGTTTAATTGCTTTAGCCGAAAAAACGGGTAACGATGTTCGATCATGTTTATCAATGCTACAATTTTATAATAGTTTGAAGAAACCATTAACAATAATTGATGTTTTAAAGAGTAATATTGGTCAAAAGGATCGACATCGAAATTTATTTAATATATGGTCATCGATTTTTCAGGTAAATGATTTCGTTGTTTCCTTTCGTTTTTTTTTTTTTTTTTTTTTCATATTAAATTGATGTCGTTATTGTTGCTAATCTTTTACATAGTAGCTTGATGCCTTTAATTTTGAAACTATGGTTTAATATTTCCAACCTTATTATTTACACAATTTATAAACTATAATATAATGTAAATAAATTATTTAATATTTAATAGATTCAACGACCACAGAAAATAGTTATAACTGATAATATCAATAATAATGATGTTGAATTGATTTCTATGAGTGATACTTCAATTAAAACAAGAATGAACTTTATTTTGGATATGGTACATATGGGTGGTGACTATGAAAGGTATTATTATTAAAATATGAATTGTCAATTAAAAACTTTACAATTTTAAATGAACATTAATACAGATTAATGAATGGTGTCTTTGAAAATTATTTAACACAAAAAATGCCTGATCCAAATATGTATGGCATTGCTGAAGCAAATGAATGGTTTTGTTTTTCCGATCGTTTACAACAAATAATCCATCAACAACAAAATTATGTTGTATATCCATATTTACAATATGGTTTTGTTATATGGCATCTATTATTTTCTAGTATGGCATGGCCAAAGATAACATTTCCAAATAAAGGATTTGAGGTAATTTATTATAATGGGGGAGTTTTAAACCGATATAGAACATCGATCAAACACAGGCATTTACATGTAATGAATTGCATTTATTTTTAGTTTTCACAAAAAACAACATTACATAGATTAATACAAAGTACACTAAGAAAAGGTTTAAGTGTTAATTCACGGGGTATTGGCGAAGGAAATACAATTATTATTGACACTATACCACTATTAAAGAAAATTTTATCACCAACATTAAGATCGGTTTCATTGCAATTGTTAACATCAAGGTTAGGAGAAACAATCAATCAATTTTTATCAATTTTTTTTTTTTTTTTTTGTAATATTTAATTTTGAATTTATAGAGAACGTTATGATTTACGACATACGGTAGAAATAATGACTGATTTAGGTTTATCTTATGTACAAACAAAATCAATGGATGGTACATATCAATATCAAATTGAACCCGATATTGATACATTATGTCAATTTAATGTTAATCAATCGGAATCATTAAATTATTGGGGACGTCAATTAATATCAAAAGAAGTTGAAGTTGAACGAATAAAACGGGCAATGCCAAAATTGGGTGAAGAATTGGCGTCAACAAGTGGTGGTGGTATTAAGAATCGTACAGTACAACAGTCAACGAAGTCGTCATCACCTCAAACAAATGTACCGAATTTTATGCGAACTTTACAACCAAAAATGGTTAAAACAGCAGCCAATCGAAAAGAAACAGTATGTATATAATTCAAATTTTGTATTATTGTTTGCGCTTCAAATAATTCTGTTCAATCAAATGTCTACAAAATTTACAGACTGTTTTTAATACAATTTATATTTTATCTACCTGTCCAATATAGGTAACAAAAGATTTCTTTGGTAGATTATCATCGAAGAAAACTATAGAAACAGTACAAGAGGGTAAGTTTTACATTATTCAACTATTATAAATTTTAAAAGTTTAATTATTTAAAAAAACCTAAAAATAGGTGGTACTGACGCAATAGTTAAAAGTCCTATTTGGTATAGATATAAAGAAGGATTTAATAATGCTGTTAGAAAGGATGTCACTATTATTAATTTATTATAAGGTACAATATTTATTTATTTATTTATTGGAAAGTTTATAGTTATTTTTATAAGAATATTTTATTTTTGTTTAATAAAATTGTACATTAATATTTTGTTGAAATCATTATAATATTTTCATATGCTTTGTTTGTTCAATCTGATATGTTCGGGCGCTTCAAAAGCTTTGACACTATGATTGACTTGTGGTCAAAACATATGTATAATCTATGAGAAAACAATTGTTTAATGGTCCCAAACTGACCGTTGTAGATCCTCTGCATTATTAATTTCAATTATATCATTGTATTTTATCGCTTTTTTTTATTGTTTAGTATTTGTATGTATAAAATCTAAACGTGAACGCAATAATATTCACATCTGCTTATCATTAACCAAAAATACTACCTTTCTGAATATTGTAACAATGAAATATTTCATTATAGTATTCGATGCCGCACGAGAATATGCATTAAATATAATACGTCAAATTCAGTAAATCATACTAATGAGTTTTGCATATAATTATTTATTAACTAATAAATTACGTCGGTTCCTATCTGTACTCATCACAAATACTTTGAATATTGTTCCATCATCCGTATCTGGACCTGTATGCGATATGAGTGTAGTTTAAGTCGTGGTGACATCACACCAATATGAATCCATTTACCCAGTTAATAGCAAATGCATACCTGGTTCATCTATGTTCATTCTCTACAAAATTATACGTCGTTTGAACAATACTTTGAATATTATTCCTTCATCATCATGTTATTGACTTGTACACCACATGGGTGTACAGTGAAGCTCCACATTTTAAGTTACTCTATGACCGAGTTGTCGATAGAAATGTTCGTACTGGGTTCTGAAGTTTATGTTGTTATGGATATTTAAACTATGTCCTGTTTTTCGATTATTAAATGATTCAAATAATTGAAAACGTTTAATGTAGAAGATTTAAGACTTTTTTGTTCATTAAATATTAATTATAATTTGTTTTATTATATTTATGTAATTTATAATTGTTTTGTTTTCTTTTTCATAGTTTACAATTAGAAGCGTATGCAATTGTATGAACTGTTGTGCCTTTTGTATATACAAATCGGCAAAATTATGGACGTCCAAAAAGGATTTGTATTTCTGCACTGTGTTTACATGTACACAGCTGTCTTAGGTTAGTAGAGTTGGATGTTATTTCCTAATTAAGTTAGTTTGAGTTACCACCATATTTTTTGACCACTGAGTAAGTGGTATAAAAACAATTTTTTTAACTTTGATTCGAAATAAGATTACATGATCATCTAGACCTACACGCGGAAGCATTTATATATATATATATATATATAGCGTTAACGAACAAACGCCATTGTTCAATATCTCTGGCCAGTACCTTCACTTCACTCCATTCCCTTCCACTGGTTCTCCTAATGACGGTTCTTCGTCACTTTGTTTTTGAAAAACCGAGTCTTCTAATACTATTTTGATTCCATTCAAGTACCTATTTTGCAATTTCACTGACTGGTGTATTCACTGTATGTCCGATCGAATTCCAATTTGAAATTTGCTTATGTATAATTCTGGAATACAAGAAGTAGTTGACATGATTACTGAAAGTTCCAGTAATATATAAAAATATTATAATTTTTTTTTTTTTAATGATTTACTACCAGTACAACCTTAAATTCGATTAGATCTCATGTCAAAATGTAAGGGTTACATTAAGAAGGGTTAAAAATTATATAAGTCTATAATATTCGAATGCCAGGTATAAAAATAAACATTATTATACTCGTCCAACAATGTTCTTCCTTTTGTTTTTATTTGCATCTTTTATATACACACGGAATAGGTACACATATTTTTTTTATATTTGCATAATTACCCTTCTTTTCATAATTCCTATAATTCTATCCTGTTTCATTTGCTTCTTTTAAATTGAGAAGAATTTCTATAAATTATGCAAAATTCATTAACTTTCTAGTGCGATAAAATAAAATCGTTTTTCAAATTTGTTAAGTGTATATGCTCTACCTCTATTTCATTTGTTTATTCATTTTTCAATATAAGAAATATGATAAAATTGTTGGATTGACCACACAGGTATGTTCATAGATTGTCATTTATGGAAAATATTTATAATTTATCTATAAGAAAAGAATTGAAAGGACTTGTCTATTGGTTTCCATATTTTCAAATAGCTTCAAACTGAACGATTCGAATAGGATTCCGTTATCACATTCGATAACCGAACCTAAAATACATGATTCATGGATAGGAATTTTAAAAATCTTCACAATTTATAAGGCTATTGATCTTGGTGGTTTTCAAGCTATACTTCTTAGTGAAAATGCAGTTTTGTTCATCACTGGAAATGCTTATGCTAGATAGCATTTCTGCAATTCGACCAGTTTCAAATTGTTTCGAAAGTAGTAGCAGTAATAATTTTCAATATATAGACAAGTGATTAATGTCGGATGTAGGTTGTTGGTTGCTTATCGGTAGTATTTTTTTTTTTTTTTTTTGTATTGTAAAATAAACGACGAATTTTTAATAAGTGGTATAAGATATGTTGCGTCAGTTTTCAGTTGATATTTATTAACATTATATTTACCAAATACGTTTTCTAATGTTTCCATTATGATGATGGAGATGAATATTACTCAATCTTGCTTGCCAATCAATGCGTTATCTTATAAGATGAATTTTAATTACATTATGTAGACAATTGATTTGAGCAAGTCTGCAGACAAACTCGTGTCGATGATATTAAGTGGTGCGATTAAAAGTTCCAGTGAGCTGAATAGAGTTAGAAATCTATCAGATATTATTGGTAAAGAGATCTATAGTTTTCAGTATTATTTTGTCAATGTTAATGCTTGTCACCAAGATAATGTAATAACTGTTTTTATTTCATAGCATTCATTGTTACTCACTTAAGGAATTTATATTGAACTGTAACACTAAATTGGGACTATAATTTGTATGATCAATATCAGTAATACCTATATCTAACTTGAGTTCATACTGCTTATATATTATGCTTGATATATTCAAGTGGGTTGTCCTTTAATGGTTTTTGCATTAATTTCACATCACTTCTATCTAACCTATGTGGGTATAGAAATTTTGTCTTTGTTAGTTGGTTATAGACGAATTATCCAAATTAACACTTATTTTGTTCATAATTTACATCCCATTACTTATGTCCCCTGTACTCTGATACAGTATACATACCACCATAGCATATAATAGAATGTTGCCCATTATAAGAAAATTTCATAACAACTTATAAATTCATAAGATTAAAATAATTCTTCCCCATGTACACAACAAGGTTTTTTTGTCTTCAATATACGCTTCCCTATTTGAATGGAATGGAAATTTTTAAAAGAAATAAATTATGTTTAAACTGTGTTTTCATGGAAAATTTGGCACGTATGCGGCGAGTGTAATATGGAAGGAAGGAGGAGGAAAATTTATAATTATTTTTATTATGTGAAATTATGAAACACGTGACACACTCTTCTATTAATGCTTTTAAACATCCTATATATATATTCTTATTTAGATGTTTATTTAGTTATTGGCTACTGTTTGGTTTACTAAAGAGTTGAATTTTCATGAAAATATTTTATGAAGAGTTAATTGAAATCGTTTATATACACTTTCATCTTTTGTACTACAAAATCATTGTAATATTATTTTCAAGAGGTAATTTAGCAAATAAGTTTTTTTTTTTTAATGAAAAATTAGTTTACTATTACTTTGGATGAAATAAAAAAAAAAAAAATACATTTAGGTTAATTAATATTAGGAAGGTCTATATTCAATTATTTTATATACACGATAGTTCGTATACGAATGGTTCCATTTTCACAATGTTTTTAATTGTTTATTGTAATTTTAAATAATTGAATAATGGTATGGTTAGGCTGGTTCTATGGGGGCAGTGAAATTTATCGAAAATGAGAAAATTGATGATGAGTACAATCATCTTTGTAGTAGCCGATCTACTATTGTGTTAGAAACAATTATTTACTGTGGGTTTATGGTTAGTGCTTTGTGCACTCTGTTCGGTGATGTGTTCCCTATATTCATCGATTAAGTATAGTATTTTAAGTGGCATTTAAATGTACTGAATTTCCTAAATGGTAAATTTGGTAGAAAATATTATTTTTTGGAAACGATAATCAATCTATAATATAATAGAACATATTGTCATCGAGTTTCTATGGTTTCTTATCGCTTACATTCAGATCGTCACACAATTAGCTACATGTACATTTCAGGTGTTTTATCAAAATCTGTTTTCATTATTATTATATAATGTAATTCAAGCGGTATAGAAACATTAAATATCCTTGAAATTCTAGTGATGTTATTCGAGAATTGTGAATTGAATACATAAATCGTTTTCATTAGTCATATACTAGAAAATTAAATTAAATTTAGTTAAATTTGTTTTTTATTAGTTATATATTTATATACAAATATAATTTAATTCTATTGAATTTTAATATATAATTTTATTTTTTACACATTTCCTCACAACTCACTTTGGTCATAAAATTATTTTCATTTCCTTTACAACCTCCATAAATAAATTCCATGCATTCATTTGCACTGCCATTATAATAGAATCTTTTCATCATTGCTCTGCATATACCAACAAATGGTGGTTGTGTACATATATCTATACTCGTGCAACAAAAAAATCATATAATCTTTAATTATTGAATTGACGAATTATGTTAAGAATATCTATAAAAATGTAAGCATTTTCGGACCAAAAAAAAAAAAATTGTATTTTTTAATTAAATAGAAGTTAGTTGGCTTATTTAGAGTTCCACCGTTCACACCATTTTTTTTAATCAGTTCAAATATTACTTATAAGATCCAGTATGGCTTGTAGATATGACTTTCAGATATATAAATCGTATGTCTGACCAATTGTTGTAAATATTTTTAATGTGTAAGAAGTCATTAATCGAATTAATCATCAACATAAACATACTTGCTAAATTCCACGCCGCCCCGACACAATATTTTGAATATCGTATTGTACTCGCAACCAGATATTTATTCAAACAGGTTCCGCAGAAAACGATATATTGCGCTAATAGAGTACTAACGTATCAATTGTCTATGTCTCTATCTATTCTTATCTATGCTCAACTGAATCACCTTGGTCTGGCTTGCGAATATTGGTATGACGCTCTTCAAATAGTATTTACATGCATTGTTTTTTGTCCCTATATTCATTTACTCCCAATGACTACAAATCAACTTGTAATAATCATCTGATTGTTGTAATCCTTTTTTTACAGTCCTAATTTATCAATTGTCAGCACACATGGCAAACCAATTTATCAATCATGTCAAAAATAAAGCATCAGTGATTATCCTTTAATATTTGGTATTACTTTGTGAATATTAATTGTAATTTTCTGCTGAAAGTATATCTAATATTCATTAAACACATAGAGGTCAAAAGCACTGATAACAAAATATTATAGAAAAATATCAAATTATATCATTTGCTATTATAGTAAACAAAATATCACTTTGATTTGAAGCATAATTTCCAAATTTAAATTTAAATAATTTTACATTTGATTAACATAGACTCGTATCGTTATCAATTTATAGAGTTCAAGATCAGATACAAATTTTCTTGTGATTATATACTCGTACAAGAATGCCACATTTTACGATTACTTTTACTGATGACTTTTCATACAGTTGCATAACTTCCTACTATTACATTATTTGTGCAAAAAAGGTCTTATAGGTCTTATAATGTTATAATATAATCATCATTTACGCTTCAATTATCATAATTAAATGCACAATACACTGTGATACATTGCACAGCATGTTAGTGTGATTTGATGATTTTAACATATATACCTCGTATTTGCATGGCAAATATCACGGTGTTAATTTAACGTATCGAGTTATGTGCGAATGCACATTTATATAATTTAATAGCTTATGTATTTAAATCCTGTGTTAAATATACTGTATGAGATGGTGGCGATAAACACAGACAATCTGTCAATTGTTATAATTTTAGTTGATATGATTCACTTTAAGAATAAGCATGTAATCGACATATAAATAACACAGTTGTAAGGTGGTTAGAAGTAACTTAGTTGCTATAGTTGGTGGTGAATATTTCCTTCGTCACAATCAATTTTCAACTAGTAATGTCAATGAGTTATTGTAAATAACATATTTATGGTGGTTATGCAATACATTATAATTTGTATCTATTGCAATTGCATATTCGTAAGAGTATCAAATGTTCCATTACGCACTAAATGTGGTACGGTTTAATGATAAGTTTTAAAATGTATAATTGAAAAATTGAAAAATTGTTCACCCTCTAGACGAACACAAAACTGTTCAATATCACTTAATTTATAATGTCTTTTAAATAGCGATAATTGTATGGACAACATCCTCATATCCACCACAAATTTTATTTAAGGATTTTCCCAAATATTGTACAAAAAATATTTTTAATTTAAAATTTATACACTTATAATTAAATATACTACTCATACCATTACTAGCGGTTATTGCCAATGTGCAAAAAACTAATAAAACAATTACACTTAATTTAATTTGCATATTTAAGTTAATTTTTTTTTTTTTTGTTAAACAAATCTCTGATGTAAATTGATCAATATTTACTGAAATACTAATTGAAAGTCTCTGTAAGATTTCCCTTTTATTGATAGAAAAAAGTATTATTTTATTTATACATATATTATAAAATAGGCTGAATGCCTATTAGGATTGAGTACTATGTATATTTCAGTGTTATGCTTAAAAATAATATGCTGAACCATTCCCATATGAAAGATATGGAATGACGAGTTAAATTATGTTATTGCAAAATTCAATCATTTCTACTCTTACATTATGCAATTTATGGGTTATCATCAGAATCTTATTAGCCGACGAAATGTTGATAAATTACTGTCATTCAATCCTTCTTCTTCCACATGAAACTGCACTTGAATTTTATAAACAAAAATTGACTTTAATATAGAAAAAAGCTGCTATAAGTAAACTAATATGTTCCTTCCACTTGTCTCAATGTTATGAGCAATACTGCTGAGGATTCATGCACCACTCTATTGAAATATTCATATGTACTGGATAATTATGATTGATCCTATATTTTTCAGTTTGCAAATTTCAATTATAATTATTTGAGTTTACATTTGTTGTGTTACATGCATATTTGCAAATTAACATCGTAATGCCGCACTATGCGCCCTTGTGGGGCAAAGGTTTAAATGATAACTTTGGACAGTAAAAATTAGGACTTTCTTCTGGATTTATTTGTTAATAGAATGAAATAATTATGTTCACAAACTTATATGCATTAAAAGAAGAGCCAAATCGTGTATATACAGGAGCACATTTGATTAGTGATTTTTTTCGTAAAAATATTGGTTCATACGAATTTGGGAAATAAATATGGTACGGTTTATTAGTACGAATTATGAGTAATTTGCTGAAGTTTCAAGTTTATCAAGTATACAAGAGATTATTCAATGTGTAATTAAATACGTAAGTCTATACACGATTTTTATGGAATATATAATATTGTTTTTACCATAATAGTGAAGTGATAATGAACATATGACGTCTGAATTACCCTCTATATTAAATTATCGACATATAACTCTCAAGAATGTCATCATGTTTTAATGTTTTTGAAAATTTGAACACCCACATCTTTTATTTTATATGTTATTTGGTAAAGCTACGTAGTTTGTTGTTTGTTTATATGTATTTTCTACCAATCAACAAAGACGACATTAACATCATCTTTTAAGCCACGATTACACACTATTACTGACATATATCGTTATCGAGTTACCCAGCTATATATTCGTCACCACACATTCAGTGCTATAAAATTATTGGAATTTTCCATATCATTAGGTGGTTTATTATACGACGTGAAAATAAAGATGAATCTGTACAGTAAGATTATAGAAATCAAAGAATGTCCTAAGTACTTAAGTTTTCGTGTTTTTCGATATTTGAAGAGAGTTTCGTGCTGACTCGTCTTGGTGCAGCTGGAATAATAATATAAGATTATCATTATTATATTTTTGAACTTTAGTCCGAATTTTTCTTATTTTTTTTTTAGATTGTTTTCAGTTGTTTTTTTATATATAAGATCTCGTTCAGGTACA
>JANSTX010011109.1:0-24578 GCA_027564355.1 Penthetria funebris
ATATAATGCATATAATATATATTTAATATAATAAATATAATATATATTCCATTCTACAGGTTTATGTATTAAATCAGGAGGCTGCTAGGAATTTTCTTAGAGAGTAAGCAATTAAAATAATAAACTTTTTTTTCTTCCTTATTTTTCTCCAAATATTATAAAATAACTATAAATTCTATTTGACATTGAACAGTCTGTATAGATTTACTACTTAAATGACGAATTAATTCATATTCATCATTTGAAATTGGGTTTATATTAATTAATTAAACAAACATAATTGATTTACAGAAATAATATTATTCCCCTGATCAAGCATTTATTTTTAACAATGTACTAAAAATAATACAATTAATCTTCATTGTTTATTTTATTTTTTTTATTTTTTTTTTTTTTGCAGTTCGGATCCAAAGAAACGTTTTCAACTTTTTCTTAAGGCAACACAAATTGAAATAATTATGGAAAAATTAAATGAATGTAATTTTACGTTTAAAAATAGTGCCTCCTTTTTACACCATCAAAAACAATTATTATTACAATTAGAAAAATCTACAAATGATTTAAAAATAAAATACGAATATTTATCAACAGTAGAAACAACTAAGGTTTATTTTGAATATAATAATCTTGATTAAATAGAAATTTTTAATAAAATATTTATAATTTTTTAGGAAAAAGTAACGAAATTAAAATGTCAACAGTTATGGTTACGTGTTATTGATCAAGAACAACTTTTAGCCGATCAACAGCGTACAATTGAAGAACAAGAAAAAAAATTAAATGATTTACGCTTCAAAAATCAATCTAAAAGTGATAAAGAAACAATTATAAATATTGAAATTACAAATATTTTAGCAAATATTAATGAAATTAAAGAGAATATTATACATTGTATGAATCGCAATGAAGAAGTACGTCAAGCATTAAAAGATAAAAATGATGTTTATCTGGTTCACTTGAGAAAGTGCTCGAGAATTACAGATAATTTAAAGAAAATTCGTGCTGATATAATACAATTGGAAAATTCTATTGCCGAACGTAATGAAACGTAAGTCATGTATAATATAACGAAAACATAGTCTTGAAAAATAAACACACAAAAGTTACTATGTTCTTAAATTTTTGTAATACCAAAGTAACTAATTGAATTTATAGTATTTAAGAAAATTTGTTAATTCATAATCGTATTTATTTTTTTAGATTTGAAAGTTCTATCGATAAGAAAAGAGCAGAAAATGAGGCAAAAATAGTTAAACTATCACAGGAAAAAGCAGATGCTAATGCTATGTTTCAGAATGCAACGCGAGATATTGAGGTTGTTATATTTGTCTATATTTTGTTTAAATTGAAAATAGTTTATAACTGTTTTTTTTTTTTTTAGTTGATGTCAAATACAAAAGCAGAACTTCTTGATCGATTTAATTCATTAAAAGAGCAACGATTACCAGTTAAGGAAAAAATTAACAGAATTAATGCACAAATTCAACAAATAAATGTTTCCGCCAAAGATAATTTATCTGTTTATGGAAATTATATGCCAAAGTTAATAGAAGAAATTCAAAAATTGTATAAAAAAGGCAAATTTTCAGCATTACCACGCGGTCCTTTGGCACGATATATTCAAGTAAATGATGCAAAATGGCGTGCACCCATCGAAAGTGTTATTGGTAATAAATTGCGTTCATTTTGTGTCAATAATGGTAATGATCGTGCAGTATTACGACAGTTAATTGAACAATTTCCTGGCGCTAATAAACATTCAATAATAGCCACCAAATTTTGTAATCAGGTAATTAAATTTATGGTTTATTTATGATATTAGTGTTTTTTAGAATTATTGATAAATGGTAAATAAATTAAGAATCCTAGAGATTCAATCGGTTACATCGGTAACAATTTTTTTTTAAATGTTTTTTTTATCACCATTCTTTTTTAAATGTTATATAAAACTTTTAAAATAATAGTTCGTTAAACAATAACTTACTAGTTAACTATGTTGATTTACACACTATTGTAATGACACTTTCCAAAAAATAATCATAATTTATGATGTGAAAAAATGCTTTAAATAATCCTTTTCACTCTTTTTGGTTTATGCAATAGATATATGATGTACATCAAGGACTGGTGAAAGAAACTCAAAATACATACTGTGCCATGACATTAATTACGGTTGACGATCCAATTATTATGAATATATTAATTGATCAATGTAAAATTGAAACAATATTATTTTGTGAAGATTTTGATACAGCCGTTCGTTTAACCGAAGATGAAGAGAATGTTCCAAATAATTTATCAAGAATTATATTAACAGATCCGTATACAGTTTTTTATCCGGCACCAAATTATCGAAGTTATGGTATGGATAAAACACCGGTTAAATTTTTGCAAGTTGATGTTGCACAAAGAAAAACGTAAGATTATTTATTGTTTATTTAAAATTTTATAAAATAATTTTTAAAATTATTAAATATTTTAGACAAATGGAAAATGACGTTAAATATTTAAAGCAAAAACTTACACAATATGAGATGGATTTAACCGAATTACAAACTAAATTAAATCAAATATCTAATACATTGAAAGTCAAACATCAACGTAGAGGTGATATGGAAGATGCTATTAATAATGCTACTATTAGAATTAATGAACTTAAACGCATTGAATATCCGTCACGTGATGAAGTTGAAATATTGGTAATTATTTTGCAATTACAATTTTTGTTTCATTTTTTATTTACTTCTTTTTATTTATTTTTGATTTATATATAGCAAAATGAATTGACTGAATTGAATGTTATAGCTAGTAAACTTGAAACAGATATAATTGATCATAATCAAAGAACTATCGATATAAAAGCAAATTTGGATATTAAAGAAATGGAACTTAATGAGGCGCGTAAAGAGATTGAGTCAAAAGAAAGAGAACTGCAATTTAGTCAAGTATTTATTAATCAAATTTTTTAATTTATGTAATTATTTATTGAGTTTATAAACTGTTATAGACTAACCTTGATAAACTACGACAAAAAATGAATGAATTAGATACTAATTCAAGATACGTACATGATCAAATTTCAAAATTCGATAGTGCTATTTCGGAATTGCGGGTAATGATTATGTTTTGTTTTGTTTTGTTTTTTTTTAATTTAATTTAAATCATTAAGTTATATTTTTAAGCGATCAGAATATTATGTACTATAAGACATAAAAATAATTTACATATGCTTATAATAGGCATTTCTTGTTGAGTGTGAAGAGAAAAGAAATCGATTGGCGGCTAATGCAGAAAAGGTTGGCATTCGCGTTGAAACCAATGAAACAGATGAATCTTTAACAAAGCAGATTAAAGATTTGGAACGCAAAATAAAGTATTAAAAAAATTTACAATAAAAAACAATATAATTTCTCATGTTATTATATTTTTTATTGTAGTACTGTTGCTGCTACACAGGATAGTATTGAAGACATTGCTATTTTATATGATACAAAATTTAAAGAATGTAATCAAGTTTCAGAATTAATTTCTACTTTAACAGATACATTAAAAGTTGTAAGTATAAATAGGAAGATAACAGATTATAGTATAGTTCGTTTTTAGTAAATTGTAAATTTGTTATAGTTAAAAAAATCAACAAGAATTCGATACCAATACTTAACAAAGTTAAAACAACACATGTCGCTTTATGTTCAACTTACTTTTAGTGTAAGTTAAATTATTGTATTATTAGATCACAATGTGTAATTTAGAATTTAGATTAAAATCAATAATTAAACATGTATGCAATATAATTTCAGAGAATTATGGATCTTCGTAATCATAATGGTGATGTGAAAATCGATCACACAAATCAAACATTAGAGTTATCAGTAGTACCACGTGACAAACACATTGAAAATGCCGTTTCAAGTACAAAATGTTTATCGGGTGGCGAAAGATCTTATTCAACCATAGCATTTTTAATCGCTTTATGGTCATGTGTTGATCATCCATTTTATTTTCTTGATGAATATGATGTGTTTACTGTAAGTAATGAAATTATAATTATGTTTTATTATAAATTAAATTTTTTAACATTATTCATTTTGTTTATTTATGTAGGATTTAGTTAATAAAATGTATCTAACACGGTTATTACTAAAAGAATCAGCCACAAAACCACATCGACAATATACGTTTTTAACACCTCAGGATATGTCTGCTATTGTGGCCACCGAAACAATTACAATTCATAGGTTTGTTATTATTTTTATTATTTTTATCAATATTGTATAATAAAATTAATTTTAATGATACTAGCAGATGCTTACTATTCAAAATTCATTTTGTATACAATAAAATTCTTGGGGATAGTTCCTTTTTCTATATCTCCTGTTTGTTGTGTCTCATTTTGAGATCAAATAGAAATTATTGTATTTCTTCTATTTTTAACAATGTAGTTCAAATTAAGGATATTTATTTAATAAAATATTGATTCACACTACAAATTCTATTTACTTCTAATGCCCGGACTGACTTCAATCATGTAACATTATGATGATCTTGTAGGTTTGATCTAGATTTATCTGCCTTAAACTTTTTTCGGTTTAATCCTATTAATTAATCATTTAAGAAAATATATTTTACTTTTATATTTACAGATTGGAAGAACCAGAAAGAAATTGATTTGTTTTCTTACCAATTTTTTTATCTACTTTTTGTTATGTTTAATATAAATGTTAAATAAAATTTATGTTTCGTATATATTTTAAATTTTCGAATATTTATTTTATGTAAAACTTGATAACATACTATTTTGATTGGTGTAAATGTAAATTTAAAAAAAAAAACAACCAACATTGTGCTCCTCTTATGTAATAAGGTCACTTGAGAATAATATGCACTACAATAATCATCACAATTGAGTATCAATTTTATAATGTTTTCTGTTGCCCGAAAACATTTGATCACTTATATATTTATTGCTTTACCAAATGCGACACCGTTCTTTTGGATACATTCCACTGCCCACTTTACAACCAAAGGCATTACTAAATTCTGGTGAATTTGTGAGTACTCCTTTTAATCTGATTTTTCCAGGACAATGGGAATCTTCTAATGCCCATATTGTTGAAATTTTCGTTTGAGTTTCGCACCACAGCTAATTAAAAAAATGTAAGAAATTAATTAATTTTTATATGTTTTCAATTTGTAATTGAAACATTAAATTGTTATTTAATGAATTTTACATTTCCAAATGAAATAAATAGTAGTTGATTATGTGTGTAATTTTCAAAACCAGGCAAAAACCTTTCTTCACCTTTATTTTTAACATAAATTTGATATGCATAATAGGCTTCACGTAAACCACCATTATCAGCTATATTTTCACCAAGTGTTAATTCACCATTAATCTGCCAGTAAAAAGTGAATATTATGTATATATACAGTGAAACAGGTAGTAAAATTACTAGTAGTGACGAATCCGCCTGCTATATAAACGTAATATGACGTCGGTACTAAGGTTTCTCAAGATTACAAAATTTGATGCAATATTCTACATATTATTTTTACTTTAGTTTATCAACTGGTGATATATTGGACTTAATTAGCTCAAAGTAGTATTTATGGAAGCATAAGTTATCGGACAGTCATATTGAAAGCAAAGTATGTAATTTTGTTTTAATATTGAAACTTACTGAGAACCGCAATTTTAATGATACGATAATTATCTAAGTGATCCATATATTATAGTTGTGCAATATTGTGTTTCATCTGAGCCTTTCCATCATAATCACATCCATTAGCAAATAATAAAATATAATGAATGTCATTGTGTACATACGATCACTGATCAATATCCCTCTTCTCTTCCCACCATCTCCTAATAACGACAATAGACTTTAACTTTCTAATTTTATTAACATATCACGATCTAAACTATTGAATGCCTTACTGAAGTCGACAAATAGCATATACGAAATAAACTATTAAATCGACTGTACGAAAATCAGCTTAACTTGTACACCAGATGGGTATATACACTACGACGATGTTACTTTGCCGTTTCTAATATGCATGTATTCAAAGTTCATCATCAATATTTCGGGTGCATGTGAACGTATTTTCGTGAGGACGTATAAATATAAAATGAGTAACCTTAAAACGTTATCAGTTATCACCATTGTGCAATATCGTGTAATATTTAATTGACAATATTTACATATTCTTGGACTTCCGGTAAAAAATAACCGCCATACTGTTGGATGAAACATTGTGATCGATTTAAATATTCATTTATTGTACGATTTGACCACCATTGTCTCATATTACCATCTTTATCAAACATTCTTCCTATAAAAAATTTATATTATCATGTATTAGAAATATATTTATTAAATGAATTTCATTTACCACTATCATCAAAACCATGTGTTAGTTCATGACCTAGTATTGTTCCAATAGATCCATAATTTAATGCCCTTAAAATAATTTGTTAATGAAAAGTCAGAACGTTTTCTAATAATTATCTAATGTATGCTGGAACATTCATTGTACAGTGTTTTCTCCTATTGTATGCAGAACGAAACTGTATATATAAGTTACATCATCATTAACACCATCTCAATGGCACATTATCGGTTTTCGGTGGTGCGATGGAGGTATATAGGCTAAATAACCTTCAGATGTGGATAGATTACTTCATTCATCCACAAAATCAATATATAAGAATAGTTCGGTGATGAATAAGATCTAAATAGATTGGATTTTGTATCCGTATCAGAATATCCTTATACATATATGTAATTACATTTAAAGTGATTTATACTGTACAAGTGTGGTGCATGGAGTAACCGACTATCATATTGAAGTTGCTTAAAAAATATTTACTATTACGCTATAATACCGGAAATTCGGTAATACTACTATAAATTTTACAGTATATCAGTTTTTCGCGTTGTAATGGGTTTTGACATAAAATTTGAAACACTTAAGATAACTCATTTTGGAATTAATTTTCTCCTAATTTGAAAGCAGAGTGTGTACGCCAATCGAAGCTTAAAAACTCAACTCCCCGGTATGTATATATTTAAAAAAAATAAAAAACTTTGGTACCCTTCAGAAATTGCTATTATTAAATTCATTCCAATATAATTGTACTTACTCTAATCCATGATTATAAAAGGGATACTGCAAAATTGCTAATGGTATTGCTGCGTCCAAAATGTTTTTTATTTAAATAAATTTATTAGTTTTTGTCTTTAATTAATTTAAGCATTATTTTAAGTACAGATCTAGCGATAACTTTAGTACAGATCTAGCGATAACTACTGTATTCGTATATGTATTTGTGTATATATGTTCACATTCCAAGAGTGAATTGGGATGATTTTCTTCTTTTCTTTCTTACATTTTATAAGTAGAATCAGAAATAGAAACGGCAATTTACACAGAAGTCTTGTCCATGTACATAGTTAAGACTAGAGCTCATAATTCCATTTGAGTGCTCTTAAAGTCTAAAAAAGTGTATTATTAAAATTAAGTAGACTCGTATATACTCACTTATTGCATTTGCTTGAAACGTATGAAATGCATTAACATGCGTTGGTGTTGTTGCCCATCCAAACTCTTCAATCAATTGTAACGATCTCAATTTATCTGCCATTTTCCACTTTAGAATATCCATCATATTTTTCAAATGTGTTGAACTATTCAATTTTATATAACCATAAAATGCATCCAATGCTTCATCCTCGAATATCCATTCTGGAAATCCAATTAGACTTTTCATTGCCTCAGATTTTTCTAGTGTAGAACGTTTTGTCAATTCATCCATCCAACTGGTTTCTTTAACAAGCTTATTAAATGATTCTCTAATATTACTTAACATAGTTACAACCTTTGGTCTTGTTTCCAATAAAAATGAAGGTGTTGCAATTACATAACTTACAGCCATACCCAATAATTGATTGACACCATTTGTACAATATAATGATCTTGGTGTTGATGTCTCTAAATTGGTTATACCCTTTACATAATTATTATGTAAGTCACGCATATCAGATGTCGTATGTAATATTAATTCTTCAATCACATTCCACCATATAAATAATTCTATTTCTACCAATGATGTCTTCGACAGAAGATGCACCATACTTTCTAAATACATTAAATCTGAATTACTAGTTAATATCAGATCGGTATTTGTATTAAGCATTGCTTCAGGAAATCCTTTAAATAGTAATGTTAAATATTTATTCCATATTTCCATTGAATTTGGGGCTATTAGTCTGTCTGTAGCATTTTGCAAGTCAGTGACTGTTAAATATAATAGATCATCCAATGGATTTTTTGTTTTCGTACTATTTTCTGCCTCCTCTATAAACTATGTGTATTAAGATAAAAATGGTGGTTTTAGAAAAATTAGACATACAAATTTATAGCTGAGGAATTGCTAAAAGCGGGGACAACAAGATCAGTATTCGGAAATATGCGTACGTCGGCTTGATTTATGGATAAAGTTATGATTTTAGGAATAATGTAAGTATTATGGACATCTGTATAAAATTATAATTTATTTAGTAGTATTATTTGATGCACCTTTTGCTAACTTCATTGGAACACACAATACATAGTAAATTAAAACGGAGATTCAGAGATGAAAAGACTTATAAAGTAACATCTAGCAATATCTCAGTGGAATCTGCTGAAATTTATTTAACGAAGATAAATTTATGTTTACTCAGGAACTATTAATCTAACAGTCCGATCGTCTAACGCCGTGAAGATGTAACGTAGAGCTGTCATTAAAGAGGACAGTGGTTAGATGTGGAGTTAAGTGAAGGTGTTGTCTACTAATCGTGAAGGATCATGAATGTATAAAATTCGGTTATAATAAAAACAAAAATCGGATTCGTTATGTTGAACATATATATATACAAAATTAGAAACTACTTAATATTATCCCTTATTATATCAGCGGAAAGTACATTGCAGTAGATCTAATTTTATGAAAAATTTACATATCTCGGTAATAGTGAAAATAAGCTAAGCAGCAAATCACAAATTTATTAATTTGTCAATTTTTGCAATAGATAATCGAGAATATGTTTATAAGATGAAAATGCAATTTATATATGTTCAAGCACTAAACCATCGCAGGGCAGTGATAAATGTCCTTTTTTTAATCAAAAAAAGTTATATAAAAAATACTTTTGAAATAAATACTCAGATTCACATATAGTAATCGTACCTGAAATAAAGCTTTACTAATTTTTATCACAATTTTTGCAGACTTTTCAATATTTGGCAAAATTTCTTCTAAAACTCTACTTGAATTTGTATTCAAAACTATTGCTGCAATAACATCCTTAATATATGAAGTATAAGATTTCACTGAATCACTTTCTTCATCTTCCAAATCTGTGGTAATTATTTTTCTTTGAATTTTTTCCAATTTTTGATCGAACTTGTTTTTACTGAAATGGAATGACTAACATATTTAGTTTTTAATTATATTTATTCAATAGTGTCATGCAATTACAAAGGCAACTGAAATCCATTTTCAGGTGTTCCCAACACAATTCGATTAATTTTTCGATTTGTTGGATCGGCAATTATATCAAAGCCAATAAAGAAATCAGCTCCAAATGATTGTTTTATAATTACTAATGATCGTATCCAATTGAATTCATATTCGGTATAATTATCTGATGTTATGTTTAATATTGTCGGATATTTTGGTAAAAAAAACGTTTCCAAATAATCGTATACCGGATCAAACTCAAGTACATCTAATATTTCTACATATGCAAATTAGAAAAATAAATAGAATTTGTAATGATTGCAATTTATATATCATTTTAGCAATTTTACAATAAATGTATACCTAAATTCATACAAGCTCTGTACATTTTTCTAGTTTCTTTAACAATTTTAGGTTCATCAGATGTTCCATTTGATTGCAAATACGTTCTAATCGTTCTCAGAATTTTTGTTTGTTTTTCACTAAACCAATCAAATGAACTAGTTGAATCTGGTCTAAATGATTATATTAGACAAATAACATTGATATTAATCTACAGTAACTGTAATATAATAATATATTAGTTACCTTGGATGATCTTCGGCCCAATTACCACAACTAAATCTATAAAAATCTTCACACGGATCAATACTTCTATCCATACTTTGAATTAAATTTGCAGCAGTTCTTAAACATTGTTTGGAATGGCATAGATTTTGTGATTTAAATTTATCTAAAAAAAATTATTATTACATAGAATTCTTAAATATTGTAAAATAAGTGTTTTGATGTTCTGTATCTGGAAAGCATAACTACTGAATATAGACTATATGCGAGTAATTTTTAGTGTAGTCTATGCATTTTCCCTTTCACCATTTATTGGTATACACCAGCATAAAGTTATGTTTTCCTGGTGCAATTATTGAAAAATTGCAAAATACTGCCTATTTTTATAATTCCAAAGATCTGATCAGGACAGCATCACTACAAAAGTAGTTATAGTTGTAGTATATACCCCATGCTGAAGAATGGTTATTAAGCGAATATAGGTTTAATGTTAGATTCGACCTTATGAATTGATAGAAATTTTAGACAAAAAATTAGTCCTCATGGTATTTTACTTGTCATATAGTTACCATTGAGGATGTACCTCAAATTCTTATAAAATACGATAATTCAAGGTAGGATTAGTGTTTTAAATTTATTTAAAGAAAATGATCAAACAATTTGGGATGATATAAATTATTACCTAATGTTTATCCATATATTAAATTAATTTAATATCACTAACGATAAGAATTGAATTTTTGTACGATATTATGATATGAAATTGTAAAATATATATTAAACTAATTATGTACTTATACTTACTGTTAATGGCTAATATTATGATTGCTATTATCAATAAAATAATAATTATTATCAACATATAAAATACTTTATGAAAATATTTTCGTCTAAATCTATAAATCCATGGCAACAACATGTGAAATTTAAAATACATTCGATCAATTTAATTTGAATTAATAATTTGGTAAGGTTCATATACCTTGATTGGACACCTATTAAATATGGACTGCCACCATTTAGATGCCTAATGTTCTGATTTACTGTCACTGTTGATGATTCTACAAAACGTTCATATTAATAATAAATTATTATTGACGAATATCTGGATTTCTGGCACAATGTTAGCCATAAAATTTTATATTATAATCAATTGTTGTTAAGATTCGCAAATTTACCCCAAAATACCCCAATTTTATACCAAATACAACAAAATACCTCAAATAATATGCTACTTTAGTGTTTACCTTAGTTCATAGCCACAACCTTAATACAAGAAAAATAAGAACATAAAAATATGGTGATGAAAGACAAACATATCTTTTATTTTGGAATGAACACAAAATTATCATCAATATCTCATGATACAAGATTTTGGAACATAATTCATAAACTTTCTTATCGTTTACGGTCAATTAAACTCAATACATGTTTTGTTCAGTATCACTTTTCTGTTATTTTGTCTAATATTAATGATAAAATCCAAATACACTCGTTTGTCTCAATACAATTGCAAGCGATTGTCAAGCTCATCGGCTGTCCTTTTGCAACGGGACCCTCTTATGCGGAGGCTCGTTCATTGTAAATATGTGAACAAATTTATGCAACTAGTGACTCTATTTGCATGTTTTTCCTATCCGGAAAAATGCAAAATGTTAAAATTGTAATCATCCCAAAATTATAACAAATAATGGCTATGGTACCGCAGTGGCTTTGACTAGGCGTACAGAAAAAGACACCCCGTACTCAATTCAGTGTATATTTAATGTAATATTTCACACATTTCACATTTCACACACTAAATATTTATGCCACTAATAAATAACGTTGATTATTCAATAATTGTATGTATGTTCTTACTTTGGTTCTTACTCGAAACATTTTCCTCATTTCCATTAGAATCTGTTTCTGTTGTCCAAATTTTTTCAGGTTCCATCTTTTTTACTAGACATATAAAATTTACTATATAAAATCAATTTTTATATGTTTTTATTTTTAACAAAACATATTTTCTCTATCATTTTAAAATTTATAATAACCATACGAGTATATTAGCCTTATATTAATGATTAATAACGTCTGACGGACATTCTCGTAATAATACTATTTGCAAGAACAAGCAGTTTATGAGCAAATTTTCAAATATAATATAAATTTGCGTGCCTCCGGTAATTATATAAAACGTTATTTTTCTATTAATTTCAGTAATTTTATATGTATTTAACTATATTGCATATTGTATAAATAAAAGGATTCTATAATGTGCATTGATGACAAAAATTAAATATCTATACATTAATGCAATTACCATTCAAATTATGTAAATAGAAGTTGTGTTATTCATAAACAACACTAATCCAACCATAATGGAAAGTGGATTACTTTCCTGCAACAATCTATAGCCAGGTTATCTAAAATATTGCACATTGTTGAATAAGGTCTTTTTTCATATTATATCTAGTATATATCCTTGTAAATCATTCAAATGTGCTGATTATTATTGCACATTAATTAATCAGTGTCATATAAATATTGACTTTAGCTTATGTTCATGAGATTTTAACGTTGTCATCAACTAAGACCAATCCAAGATTCAATATCTTTGTTATATTACTCGTTTACTGCTACTTACTAGAGATTATTTCTAGACGACTCTTACCATGACAATTTGAATCAAATATATAGTCTACACACCTTTAGTGTCGATAGTTAGAAATATTATAATTGGAAACCTATTTGTGAATTAGATTTTAGAATTAAGAATTCAAAATTCAATAAATTAATAAAATCGAAATATATCCCTTCTATTATTTGATTTCCATTTCATGACACATGATTAACATTTTAAAGACACAATTGATCAAAATAATCTATAATAATATATTCTATTTGTCAGAAAGATCAAATATATATGGCGCTGAAAAAATCAAGTAACTAAACTTAGAATTGCTATAAGGTGTTGCAGACCAAGAGATAGTCATCTTGATCTACAAAACCTTATAGTGATCCTAAATTCAGTTAGCCATATATATACTTGATCTTTCTGACAAAAATATATATTATTATTGATTATTTTGACTTTGAAAAAGTATATCTTTAGATTCATAGACTCACTCTTATTCTGGAACATACTGTCAATATATTGTCTTTTTAAAAAGGAAAAATACAAATTTTCTAACCGAAAGTTGCTCACAACATTATAAAACTGTTTTCATGAAATATCCTATTTAACAATTAGCAAAATTAGCAAGAAGTTCAAAAACTCAGTGTTTGATCTACTCAAATGTGGAAACGGTATTGTATAAAATTGCAGAACGATGATATAAGTAAAAAAAATTTATTTAGCTCCTCGCTACGATATAATGCCAAAGATACTTAATGTGAGCTTAGACTACATAACATTTATATTAATCCCTTTCGTCATTCAATGAAAAATGGGACTGATCCGCATAAGGGTTTCTTGAATATGTGTTAACAAGTTTTCAGATTTGGTTTGGTAGTGTTACTCATATATGTGATGTTTTCCAATTATAAGCAATACTTTGTGGACTATTGGTCAATGAATAACGATAGATAAAAAAAGTATTGAGATTGTTCTGTTATTGAGGGTATATAAACTTATAGTTTAACTACAGTAACATTGAGTTGACTTTAGTATTAAACTTTCTGTACATTATTATCTATCTATAATATTAATTATTCTGATTTGATGTTCATGATATTCCACCCGTCCTGTCTATATTACTTATCTACTTTATTTATTACATATTAACTCAGCAGTTTATCACTGCATTCCAATTTTCTTTTAAAATGCATTTATCAATAAACAATAAATGAAAATAAAAAAAATTCTACGTTTATTGCACAATATTTAGTTATAGAGGCACACAATAGTTCACAACTAGAAATTAAATTAGCACACAATATTTTTTCTCAATTATTAGCATTTGCATATCATTATTCTGGTAAAATTTAAAAGCTATCAAGGATACCGGCAAATAAAATAATCATACAGAATAGGTTATAGATACATCATATTATTAACCTTTTATTATTATGGGTATTTTTGTAGTACCGTAAAACTTGCAAAATTGAAATTGAAATGATACTTTTGGAATTTTAAAACCCATCATAGTACATATGAGATTTTATGCAATGGTTTTATTATGTAATTGCAATACATTTTATGAAAAATACTGTTCATATACACCTTTAAAATTATTATTAATTTTTTCCTTTTTGTTTTTCCAATGAAAATCACTTTTATGAATTTTATTAAATATTTCCAAGTATTTATAATACAATTCAATTAATCTATATGGAAAATCCGAACAACTGAAACACTTTTAGTATTGCTTTGAATTTTTATACCGCATGAAATGAAAATGTTTTTCATTCATGGAAAATTAATTCTATAACTACAATTTGTTGGGTAAGAAAAGACTATGTTTCTGTGTTTTTCAACGAATCGATTTCAGTTATTGATTACCATATTTACCTTACATTAATAGAACTTATACTTGTTGTTAATATTCATAGAATAGATAGTTACCGAATAGCAATTATTGGGGTTCTATACATATACTAGTAGATATTTATTGTGGGAGTTCTTTTGATTAAAAGTAGTAGTACCTGTATAAAATTGATTTTAATGCAAACATAATTATTACTTTTTCATAATATACATAAAATGAATTATTCATTTAATATTGAATTCATTGACGGAGAACAACAAAATATATTAGAAACATAAATAAATTTTTCAACTAAAACATCATATTCTTACATACGTCATAGTGAAAATATTAAGAACTGATATAATACTATCATCTGTTACCATAATTAGGATAATATGATAAAATTTAATAAATATACAAAAGTCGTTTCAGTTGGAAACAATGGTTTTGAACATTTTTTTTACATTATTATATTCTGTTGATCTTACCATTGATCTTGATAGTTCGTTAAATTAGAAACTGATTCTTTCACACTATGATAATTTTTCAGAGTATTTATCAGATAGAAGTTAAGAAATACCAAATTATAGGAATTCTGCATTACATCAATTTTCCAATATGGTAGAATATTTTTAGATAATTAGAAAACATTCTTAAAATAATTAAAAATTAAAAATTCCTAAAATTAAAGCTAAAAATTTAGCTGTAAATTTAACGATTGTCAATTTACGAATCATCTTAACATATATAATATGAAATATGTCTACCGAAATATATAGCGATGTGTATGATCCCAGACACCTTTTTTGGTAAAATGTTTATTCACCAAGATTCATAAACAAGACACTATAATACCACGGAAAGTAGATATAGGTTGCACAATTGAAACAAAAGTTTGTATATTTTGTAAGATAATTTCACCAGAAAGAAAAACGGACTAAAATAGATAGGTAGAGTTTTATACACGATAAGTCTTGAAAGTCAAGAATAAAATTGAAATGTAAGTAGCTGCACACTAAAAAATAATTTTTAATTCCCAGGGTAATAGAAGAACAGTCATTTATGAATTTATATAGTATCAGTGTGGTAGGAGATAGAGCAAAGTAAAAACGGTGGTGTACAAGGATCGTGAACAATGGCAGTTGTTTGTGGACGCCCTACGCTCCCTCTTGAATTAAAGTTTGGCATGATGATCAAAAAACCGGGATTTTTCAAGAAACTGCTCTGTAAATATACGGAACATAATTTGATGATATAGAACCACGTCATATATAGAGAATTATTCGTCCTCTATGCCACTGTCTATGAAATTATTAAAATTTTATATCTGACAATGATAAATAAATTGTACATATAAAAGGTATGTGTCATGCATAGATTTATTGTCCTGATTATTATAATTTTTTTTTATATAATAAATTGATAAAGGAAGTAAATGCCATAAGGTAATTGCTAATGTTTTTCAATGTTTATATTGAATATATGCCAGTAGCCACTGTATTTTGATAGCATACGAGAAACTAACATTTTTTATGTAAAAAAAATTAATTATATGTGAAGAGTATGAGAAGATATATGTCGAATTATGATTATATAATATTATTTTTCTATAAATACTAGTACTAAATAATATCTACTGCTTAATTTTGATTGAATATATATGTATCATATTTTAAGGGATAATTATAAACATGAAATGGCTTTCATTAACACAAAATGCTTTATATTTTATTTTCTATAGCATAATAATAATAAATCACTGTATTAAATATACTAAAGTGTATTTTTTTACTAATTGTGGTCAGGAAAATAAATTAGTGCTTCGCCTTCTTCTTCTTCTTTACCCTATTCCTTATTCAATAAAAAAAATTAAAATGTACTCTACTTTATGAAATACGTGGGGTGCTAATTAAATTTCCGGTCTAATAATGAAATCACAAATATTATTATCGAAATTGGTTTTATTGTTTTTCAAAATATTCTGCCTGAAGATTAATGCACTTTTTCGATTGAACCAATTTTCGAAGCACTTTTCCCACTCCAATTGGGATGCCTGCAAAATAAGCGATTTAAATGCCTCAACACCGCTTATTCGGGTGCCGAAAATCGTTGACCACGTAATTTCTTTGTTTTTTTGATGTTGTCTTAATAATGAACGTCGAAAATTGTGATAAATAATGGCACGAGAATGTTCACGATTTAATGCTCGATTTATTGGCCGAGATGAATTCTTGACGACCCTGATACCAATCTAAACATTGTGCTTCGTTTCATCTGTGTTTTTAGATACTAAATAGGGTATCTAAAATCACAGATGAAACGTAATGATTTGAGATAACAAATGTTATCAGGAGTACATAAACCAATACAATTATTCTGAAATTTAACATATGTTTTAAATTTGCAATGAAAAATTATAGTTATCATCTGAGGCAATCTGTTTCGATTTCTTCTTTCTAACGAATGGGATTCTCAACAATTAATAATTCTATGCTATCTTAACAGCTAATTGTAACTATGTTAAATTTTCTAAACTTATAAAATGATTCTGCTAAGTATATTATCTACTTGTCAGGATGCTGACCATATATCTTCATTGATGTGTTCATATTATATACATTATGTAAATAAATAAATACAATTAAAAAATAATGTTTAAATTTCTAATTTATTAAATACTTCAATATTCACTTTTATAATAATTTATTAATGAGTATGATGAAATATATAAATTAACAAATATATTTTTTTTTTATGAGGGTCCATATATTATCTATATATGTATATATAAATAAAGGCAGTGTACGAAAGTATATTTACAATAAAGTTTTCTCTTCTAATTTAATGAATTTGAGTTTCTAATTTACCAAGCATGACCATATCCACCGCCAAATCCATGATGACCATAAACTGGTGCTGCAGCAAATGCTGGTGCAGCTGCATAACTATGTGCATATGCTGGAGCAGCGTACTAAAAATTAATTTATCTAATTAATATAAATTATAGTACAAAGTTGTATATAAAAAACGAATTGTATACTTTAACTACTGGAGCGGCATGAGCGACAGCAATTGGGGCAGCGGCATATTTAACGACTGGAGCTGCAGCAGCATATTTTACAATTGGTTGTGGGTGAGCAACATGTACCTAAAGTGTGAAGATGAATAAATTGAATTATATTTGAATCTATAATATAATATGTAGATTGACATTTATATTGCCAATATGCTTTAAATTATCGTACTGAGAAGAACAAATATTTCGAAACCAGTAATAATAATTTTGTGTGTTTTTATTTTAAAGATTAATTTCATTGGTCAATAATTAAATTATATATTTATGTTATTATAAATGGTTTTTTCTAAATTTGTTTTATTACATTAAGTTCAATATGGATTAAGGAATCATATGAATTAATTATTGGACGAGTAAACAAATTAAATTAAAAATTACAAACTTAAACTTACTTGACTGAATGATGCATAACTTGTTGCAGCTGGTGCAACAGCTTTGACAATTGGTGCAGCATGAACAACTGGAGCTGCATGAATATATTGTGCTGGCGCAGCATGAACAACTGGAGCAGAATGAATATATTGTGCTGGTGCTGCATATTTAACTACTGGTGCGGCAACCTTTTTTTTTAATAATAATCATGTTAAAGAATATTAAATTCTATAAAATTATTTATTCTAATTAAATAGTTGAATTAGACATTAGTGTATACATATATATAATAGGGGTAAACCCGCAATCGTAAATAAGGATGTATATCAGTAAATTGTATATGAGTATATTTTATGTATTCGAAATTTGTGAGAGAATTCAAAAAATATTCTTATACACATTAGCTCTATATACGCTATATATTCATTTACAGTCTTATATACGATTACTGATATACCCCTAGTAAAATTGAGTATATTATCCAAATAAACTTACTGCTGGTGCATATGCGACTGCTGGTGCGGCTACATGTCCACCATAATATCCACCATATCCACCAATAAAACCTGGATGAGCTGTTACACTGGATACGGCAAATAAGGCGGTAAGAATCTAATGAAGAATTAATTACTTTTAATTTCGTTATAATTGCAATAATATGAATGTATTGCCAAATGCACAAAAACATATGATTGTATTAAGAAATTTCATTTAACATTATTTTATACAGTATAAAGTTATTATAACAGTTAATCCTTGCTAATGGGCGAAGGGCGAATGGAGTAACCGACTGGCGATTATTATCAATACTACTCAACCGCATTCTTTACCTCCATTGTCACAGGTAGCTCAATCACGATATATGATTGATAATTATTTTTAGGATATTTAATTAAAATTTTTTAACTGATATTTCTTCGATTGAATTTTTATTGCCAACATTTATTAACCACTTTAACTATTTAATTTAAATTTAACTCTATGATTTTGACACATTTTTTTTCTTTTTTTTCATTATATGTTTATCGGAAACAATTTTTGTTCCTTTTTAAAAATTCTTTAGTTTTTAAAATATTAAGACATTTTAACCGATGTCTTTAAATTAATGAAAGTTATCCAGTGAAATCAAGATAACTGCATGTTATAATCGAAGTTATAGAGTTACAACTTGGTTCCGCAACATATTGTTACTTTCATGCTGCACAACATACATGTAGAAAGGAAACATGTATAACGAATTATTTGACTTGGTGTATCCTAAAAGTCTCTAACATACAGAGCTAGGAGTATATTGGAAATTATTGTGGTACTTTTTTTGGTCAATTTTTTTTTGGTACATATGTATAATAAACGGTAAATTAACATTGCAACATCACCTATACACCCCCTTGTATCACAAAGGTTAAGAAAGTGAAATTTCTTATTATAGTTTCTAAAGGTGGTGTTATTTCTTTTATACCACCCGATGTAAATTATTTGACTGATCCTGTGCATATAATAAATATTAGGAATATTGAAAAGAAAATTATAAATATAGACATAATTAGAATAGTTATAATTTTGTAATATCACATTAAACTACTCGTATATCAGTTTTTCACAACAAATACAAATAACAACTTTTATTATGTAATAAATAAGTACTTTATGCTTTTTAATTCAAATAATCACTGCATTTTTCATATAATCACTATAAATTAAGAGTATTTTTGTAAAAAAAAAAAAAATTTAAAAGAAAATGAATGATCACTAAAAACTTGTTCTTTATATACATTATAAACACATTATAATAAGATCACTTACCAAGAATTTCATATTGAATATGGATTTATGGTTTTCGATTTTTATATAAATAAAACTATGATCTTTGAAAGAGGATCTAATTGATACTATGAATTAAATTGATTTTGGTACAGCTTTTATACTTTATTGGAAAATTATTAAATCATAGGTGATTGTCCTTATGTGGGGCCAAAGTTATTGGTAATCCATTTTATCCCCACTAATATTATATCATATGACAATTTATTTATCTTTATTATAGATCTTTTTAATATTATTGAGCACCTTCTGTGTCAAGTATTCAACAATTTTGCAGTATATATAATTAAAGTTTTCATGTTCATTATTATTTAATTAAAACATTTTTTAAATTTTTTTCTAAACCATAATGAATGACAATATTGATTTACTTTTCACATTGAAAATTGACCGTTTAAAGGTACATATTATTAAATCTATTATATTAGTTAATTGTACGTGATCGGTATATGCTGTATATCTACAGATGGAAAATTTATACAATTTTCAGAAAATCATGTTTAATTTACATTTAGAGATTTGTACAATTTAATTACTTTCATTAATTTATTCATATTATATTAAGTTATAATGATTATAGAATTCAAAGTAGTTCGATAATGTGCATTCGTAATTATGATCATTACCATAAACTTACAATGTTATGTATAGTTTGAGTTCAAACAGATATTTAGTATTTGTCAAAATATGGCAGTTATTCATAAGTCAGTTAATATTCGATAACTGGATAGATTCAGCAAAAGATCATTAAATAAATTCAAATGGTTGGATTCTGACATTCAATAATTCATACATATATAAAATTTAAATTCATAGAAAGCTGCACACGTAATCCATCAATTATTGAATCTGGAAAAAACTCAACAGGACTTACAAATTACCATTTGTTTTTATTGTTTTCAGAGTCTTATCAAAAATTCACAAAAACACTCAAATTCAAATCACATTTAGATGAAATTTCAAAAACTGTATTCAAACTCAAAATTCATTCGACCTATGAGAACTTAAACATTAATTGCTTGATGCTCTATATCATCACATAAAATAGAATTGTTTCGAATTGAATTCTTGAACGCGGGTTCTATGCATAGAAAGAATTGGCATAATATTATTCAGAACTGCAGGTTCTAGATAGGGGCACTACACAGATATATATCAAAATGAACAAAATTCACTAAAATCAGACTGTGATATTATAAAATACACTCTTGCCTCCATAGGCAGAAAAAACATCTTTTTATATATAGTGAATACATCAACCACAGAATTAAACATCCTTTACATACTTTCTTTAATATTTAGAACACAAAATTTATTATAATTTATTTATCTAACTGAGTCGACAATGTTATTGTATTGCAATTCATGTTAGTTTTCATCATTAACCTTTTGTATGTCAGTACTCCTTCTCATAGTCATATTTTCAATAAAAACTATTTGTGCATCCTTAGTTTTATCTTTTTTGTATTTCAGTACTCCTTCTCATTGTCCTATTTTCAATACTATTTGTGTATTCTTCGTTTTATAGAAAAAAATAACTCCCAGGTCATAGTTTACCCTACAACGAAAAATTATTAATTATGGGCTAAAATGTGTACGAAAAGTCTGAAATGTACTATAATATCTTATCGGAGTGTTTATTAGTTTTTGAAGTTTAAACCTAATCATCAATCAATTAATTGACTTTAATCTGAAAATAGACTTATAAGAAAAACTAAAATCAGTTAATTCTATGTCAAGGTGAGAATAAACAAAGATAAATATTCAAAAAATTAGATACTATGACACTACATTGTTTTGTGGACCATTTGAAAAATAATTACAGCACAGTATAAAAAATGTGATAGGCACATGTATTAATCAACTTTTAGAATTATATCCAGGTCGTAATTAAGCAAGGAGGCAAGTGTTACCAGTAAAAGGGGATGGATTGAAGTGAATATGTTAACCAGATCTCTTGTTGATTATGAGTAATTAGATTTAAAAAATAGAAGTCCTTCAACTAACGTACACAATTTATTAGAGCTTTACATTCATTAATTATTCTAAAATAAACTAACGAATTGGAAAGAAAACCTACATTTTAAACAGATAAATAACAATTTTCTGACGAAATTACTAAAGCCCATATTAGTTAATTTATTATTTTGATCTGTAACCTATACATAGTGATGAATGGAGTGGTCGACATATTATTGAAGTGTTTGTCGACCAGTTGAAAAAACATAAAGTAGATAGCTGAGGGTTTATGAACTATTGCATTGAAATATTCAATTGTATAATCGCACAATTATAATTATGATTGATGCTATATTTTCCAGCTGGTAAATTTCAACTATATTTACTTGAATTCACATAGAATTTTACATGCATATTTAAAATGTAACGTTAACGGTTATGTGGCCTTTGCGTCTTTGAAGCGTAAAAGTTAATTGAATTAACTCACATGGGTGTATCACTAGTTTTAGCTCATTTGAGTTCAAATATATATTAATTATAATTATCCAGACTTACATTTGAATAACTTTATTCATAAATCCTTATAGCTACATCTGGTAAGATGTTTTTTCATTGAAGTTGATAATTTGAAACATTGAATAAGTATAACCCTTTTCAGGGACTATATTACTCTTCTAAATCTTTCGTGAATTAAAAGTGTAAAATCTTTAGGAAGTATTCCACTCTGTAAAACCATTCAACCTTATTTATATATACTGTGGTGCTAGTGGTTATATATTGAATTCAATTATTTTTATGTGTGAATGTTTACGAGTATGTAGACCATTATTATCATCATATTTCATGCGTAATATTTAAATAATATTTCCACCTAAGTGGGTGTCGTCGATGTACTTACAATGTTTCAAAAGGAAATGATAAGTAATCGTATAAAATACTTCAAACTATGCTATTATATGCTGATGGTTATTTAAGTTTATGACAGGATTCCATTCAGGTTTTTCAATTTTGACCTATTGTACTCTTCTCATGAACATAAAAACTTAAAAGCTGCTTATATTTTTAAAATACCATCTACGAGTGTGTATTAAAATAATATATAAGCAGTGTTTCTTATCACATATATAATCCTCTTCTTTCTTGAATTTAATATTGATTCCATTACATATTATCTTCTAATTGAAATCTATTTAATATAAAACTATATTTGATATTTGAACATCAACATCAATATTGATGTTTTATTTTAATTTGTAACAACCAATAATTTCATATATCTGAAATATCAGGGATGTATCATCACTTCAACCTGTACATTCCATGATGCTAAATTGTCGTTTATAATATGTCATGTATAAATAACATCAAATCTCAACCATAACAAATATAAATTGGGATTTCCCAATGGAACATATATAATATGCAACTTCTTAATGAGACATGCACAATTTTTAGGTCACGTATAATTGAAAATCAGACGACAAGATAAACGCCGGTCAACATTTTGCAGAACCCAAATCCATTCTAAAGCTTCAGTTGTTCCTGAGTTTAACAGGATACTTTAAGTAATATGTTACGAAGAGATGTAAAATGTAATAGAATGATGCCTGGCTACAAGTGGTAAGAGAAATTTTAAATAAAGGTAATTATAAGGATTATTTTCTTAAAGGTGAAGTAATATTAAAAAATAAAGAAGATAAGCATTTGTTAGTCGAACCAAAAGCCATGGAAAATCAAATAATTTCCAAACAGCATGAAGATGGTCATTTTGGTAAGAGAAAATTAGAGTATGGTAAGAGAAAATTAGAGTATAGTATTAGAAGATTACCAAACCTAGATAGAAAAATCGAAAGTGTAATAAACAACTGCATAAAGTGCATTTTAACAAAAAAAAATGCAGGAAAACAAGAAGGTTTTCTAAGTATAGCTTCGATAAGGGTGATAAACCGTGTGGTTAGTATCCATAATATATTAGACTTGTTGTGATAAAAATTGACGATCATAAATAAAATTTTTGAATTCGAAAAAAGATATGATCTTGTAACAATTTGAAAAAACTGAAGTAAGGGCTAATGGTCTGTTTTGAAGTACATAACTATCACTCAGTTAAGATCAATATGATTAATATAATCCAAGTATTATTGTAAGTTACGATCAATCTAATCGCCTTACTTTTACAAAACGTACTCATATGTTAGATAATCGAAGTTATGTTTTCATTTTTTTAAATACAAATAAAAATACTTATTTATTACCATATAATTTTAATCAAAGATTGCTCTAAATTTTCTTTATGAAAAGAATCTAATTAATAGTAAGACCTTACAGACAATTTTTAATTACTTGTTAACGACTTTTGTAATTGCATTTATGCATTAATCATATAGGTTCTAAAATATCGATTCTATAGTATTTGGGCCAACTAAATAGTATTTTTTATTTTTTTTTGCATATTTTTTCTGTTTCAATCTTATAAAATGTGATTATTTAATGTAAAGTACAGTAGGCACCAATGCTTTAGGGTATTTAATATAAATTTTCATGTTAACGAGAAAATTAAATATGCATTTTAATCATATATATAGAAAATTTATTGTTTAAAAATTAATAGTTAGTTTTAAAATAAATTTAAATTACTTGTTCGTATGTACATATATGTAGTAATTTAATTGAACTCATATCGACAACAAACTGTTAATGTTATATAACGTGCAACATATGTATACCATACCACCTACTAGCAAATATAAAACGCTGTTAATATTATTAATCATTAACGATTAAATGGTATAATGCGGATAGATAGATTTTCAAATCT
>JANSTX010011109.1:24678-56136 GCA_027564355.1 Penthetria funebris
TTTTTTTAAGCACAGTTCTAATCCATTCTTTGTCTGCCGATAGCACATACCACTGTACAATTTCGAATTCAATTTAATATAATAAACATCTACTGATAGATTGTTTAAGTAATAGTCAAATAGTGGAAAACATTCACTTATACTCGTAATTCATTATATGCCATTTTACAGTCATATATACATAAACCCCTTAAGTTACTTAGACTTAATTCCGTATAGTTGACGATAATTGATCTGTGATTCGTTAGCAAAGAGATTTGATGCTTCGCAGTCAAAACGGAATTTAATAGTTGTAATTCCTTTTATCTACTTATCTACTATATGAACTCATTAAATTATTCAAGATTCGATACGATCTAGCCATTTAAATGATATTTGATTTATATGCAAATAAGTATATAACTTTGATTATATACAGTAATGGTTTGAATTGAATCTTAAAAATACTGTAGAATTTGCATGATAAATAGGTATCTCACTCAAAGCACCAGTGCTAAGATGTTGAACTCTGATTTCGAACTAATAGTTCTCATCAGTACAGTAATTACCCAGCAGAAAGATAAATTATCCAAGATTCGATACGATCTAGCCATTTAAATGATATTTGATTTATATGCAGAAGTATATAACTTTGATGAAAAATCATACAGTTGATTAAATATCATACAGTAATGGTTTAAATTAAATCTTAAAAATACTGTTGAATTTACATGATTAATAGTTATCTCAATCAAAGCACCACTGCTAAGATGTTCAGATTTCGAACAAATAGTTCTCATCAGTACAGTAATTACAAAGCAGAAAGAAAAACAAAACTGTTCTGAGTTAAAATTGAAGATATTTAATAAAAGTGTTTAAATATATTTACAAATGCTTAATTGAATGCGACTTTATGGTGCAGAAAGAAGTCATGCTACATTTTACACTAGTACTAGTTCTTCATTCAATTGCATAAATTACTTACAATAAATATTAGATAAATAAACCAAACCATTCACTTTTGTGCGAATGATTAATATTACCGGCTATTTTGTTTATACATAAAAGCAATATTTATATGTAATAGTTTTTCATTTTTGATCTCTTTTTTTTATTTTGCTATATTTTGAGTGATGCATTAATGATAGTAGAAAAAAACATGCAACTTGTTGCAGTTTATAAATACTGTATTTATCAGTTCTTGTATTATTTTATTTTTAACTTGATCTATTGGACATGAACGTTAAACTTATTATACATTCGACAATACTACAACTTAGTCTTATGTATATATTATGAAAATGTCGAACTAATCTACTTTTGAAATGCACATATATATAAGTTACAGAGTGCATTACGAATACAAAATATGCAAATAAAAAACATTTTTAATATCATTTTTTGACATAAATATTGCATATAAATTACAATTTTATACATTTATGTAATCATTTTATTGCAATTTTTTAACATATGAAACGCACTAGCCACAGATATATTAGATATTAAATTTTATCTTACATGGTGATCGAACTTCCTACGTTGTAAAGTGATTTTTTTTTATCTAAACTATGTAATAATTCAATAAGATAAAAGAATAATTTATTATTGGAAATAACTTGCAGTTATACATAAAATGTAATTTTTTTTTTTTTTTTTTTCGTAAAAACATAGTCATAATATCTATTTTGGTGTGCAATTGAGTTATCTAATTAAATCAATGTGCAATATAATATTAATATTGACATTTACTAATCAGTTAATTTTAATTGCTTTATTATTTTTCAATAATGATTGATTATTAATTCCTTTTGTGACACGAATTGGGAATGGTACATTACATTAAATCTACCATATTTTTTAAAATCATGTATTCTAATATAGAATTTCTTATATAACTTAAGTTTCAAAACCTTGGGCAAAGGTTATAGTCTCATGTAGAGGTTGATGATTAATTTATGAAAACGACTGATTCTAATTTATTATGTGTTATGATTCTAATTATGTAGTTATGAAAAAAATGCTTGAAATATGAGGAAACACAATTAGTTAGTACACACAATAAAAAGTTCGTTGATTTTTGTGCCATCGTGAACAAATCTAAATACGTTTCATCAAAAAAAATTGATAATTGTGAAGAAATTCGAATAAAATCATCCGCAGTTATTAATTTAAAAAAATATATTTTAGTAACGTTATATCTTATTATATATGAATAAATCGAAATATGGGCAAGATCACTATTAGAAATCCATAATTTTTATATTTATTTAATAAACTTTCTGATTAAAGATCAAAGCACATATTATATTTTTTTTATTTGGGTTTTTATACGGTCCTTCGAATGGATATTATTTCTAATTTTGCATAATTTATGAATTTTGAGTGATAATCTTGATAATATCTAACAAATAAAACAAGAAAATACATAGTTTAATGTTTCCGGATACAGACATCACCAATTAGATAATGTGCATATGAATTAATAATAATAAATCAGATGATTAAATTTTAGACGTACATGTATTTGGGTTTCATTAGTTTCTGACAAAGAAAATATTATTGCTCATATTAATGTTGTGGAAATATTAACTTTCCAATTAAATTCAATAGAAAATGTTTAAAATTTTTCTATTAAAATTAATTTTTTTTTTGTTTTTAAAAGAACAGAAACGCAAATAGAAATAATTAATTTCAATAGTGCCATTTAAAAAATGACCAATTAACTTTGAAACACAACAAAGACAATCGACAAACCAATTAAAATCATGATTATGTATTTAAAATGAAATTGTCAGATCAATAGAAAAGAATGTAGCCAATTGATCATTTTCAAAAATAATTAAACATACAATAGGTTTAAACAATTTCAAAAACGCCATTTTTAAAAGGAGTCAATTAAATTAAAAAGTACAATAGAAAACCAATTGAATTCATGAGAAAATGTTTAAAATTTCTCTTTTAAAATTCAATTTTTTTTTTTTGTCTTTTTAAGAGAACAGAAACACAAATAGAAATAATCAATTTCAATAGTGTCATTTTAAAAATAACCAATAAACTTTAAAACACAACACACACAATCGATTTTCTGAAATATTTTTTTTAATAAAAATCAGTATGCACATGTAAAAGTTTTACTAAAATTAATATGCATTATATTTTTCAATTACATAATTTTCTAATTATTAAACATTTATAAAGTATTATAAAATAACATTTTAATTATTATACAAGATTATACGAATATAAATGTTACAGCTTATTAACATTTACATTCGTTACATTCTAATCACTGATCAGCACTGATTTATTATCACTCATCTCAATTAATTCAAATTTGTTTTTACCTTCAATTACATTTGTTTTATGATCTTCAGTGTTCTGTAGCGTATTTTTTATCACTTCAATTTTAAGTTTCTTCCTTTCTTTTATCGTCGGTTCTATTTGTGTATCTTCTATAGTCGTTGTTAACTGATTAACAGTTGTATTAACAATGCTAACATTCAATCCTGTCAGTCGCTTTAAAGATTGTCGATACTAAATTTTGCCATTTAATTAGATAATATTTATATGACATTATTTTATTTAAAATTAAAAACTCAAAACAGATAAAATCATTACATATAACTAAATATACCCAACCTGTGTGTTCATACCAACATACACAATAGGATTATAACAAATACTTGATTTGGCAATCAATGCTGGAAGTACTCCCATACCTGGACTTATTAAATCACTATTGCCAAATTGTTCAATTAATGAAAAAATTGCATATGGTGACCAAGAAATAAAAAATGTAATTATCATAATAAACACCATATATGCGACGCGACCTTCAGCACGACTGGTTCTGCCAAGACGTTTAGAATTCTATAAGAATAAATTGTGTTTAAATAGCTTACTAATAACAGCTATATATAAAAAAATATATTTCGTAATAATGCATTAGATCTATATGTAGTATAGAAGATAGAATGAACCTATAAATACTTGAAATCTATAATATTACAATTATATACTAGTTCGTTAAAAACAACCAATCCATGTGACTTGTCATACTCATAACATGTAGAAATTTCAAACAGAAAAGGTAATATGATGATCTTTAAACGAAAAAGCAATTGACTAAAGTATTAACTGTTTGCACTGATTCTATATATGTACAGTGTTCATGAGTTCATATATGTAACCTCGAGAAATGTCGATGTCAACTAGGTCACCAAGTATATATGTTAAATCGCTGGTTTACTCCAACAAACCACAAACACTCAATGATCTTAAACTCAACATTATTATAATGTCAGTTGTGAAATAAGTGGAAATTTATATGGTAAAGTGATCAAAAAATTGGTGTTCCAGAATTTACTTTTTTAATAAATCCAGAGGCAGTCATTTACATGAAATCATTCTTTTAAAAAAATTTCATTAGCAAATATCTAAAATAAAACAAAAAACCTACATTGATATCTTATACCGTTTTGTTGTTATTTCCAATTAAAAACATACATGACCCAATACACAAATAATAAAAAAATTATATTATTAAAATCAAAAAGAAGCTGTTTTATTTTGTATTTTAGAAACATGTTAAGGTTATCCAAATATCACCCAAGGCATTTTCCACAATTTTTTATTTATATTTATTAAAACATGGAAAATTGTGAAAAATTCATTGACTGATATTCGGGTATCCTTAATATGTTCCTTGATACAAAATAAAACAGCTTGGTTTCTTTTTGATTTCAAATATATAATTTTTTTATTATGTGTGTATATATTATTATATACATATATATTTTTCCTTATATATTAATTTTAAGTTGATCTTTACTATACCAAGTTCAAATATGAAAATGCATAAACTGATGAGTATATATATCAATTTTAAACAAAACCTATAGACGACATAACTCTTTGCAGGTGTTATATACCAATATATAGTTAAAGACTGGCAGCATAGATTACACTATAAATTGCTTAAACCGAGACTATCTATGTAAAGTAAATAAGTGAGTTGATTTCCAGCCTATCGGCAAATATAACATTTTTTAGTCTCGATCACCCGCTATTACTGACATATATTGTGATCGAGTTACTGGCGACACCACGTAAAGGTAAAGATGGCTTTGGTAACCTTGATGATAGTCAACCACCCCATTCGTCAATGAAAAATTGATAAATGATAATGAACAATTATTTATGATTGTCTCCTCTACAATGTTTGAAGCGCTGAGTGAGGGTGATTATATATAGTGTAATCTAAAATTTACTTACTTCTTTCGTTATGTAGATTATATTTAAATAGCTATGCACTATAATAGCAAGCGGGATTACTAGCCCAAACACAAATAGAAATATTATATAAGAAGTTGCATTATGTGTTTTACATTCCCAATTAACGGAACAACTAGAATTTTAATTTAAAAATAGTTTAATACTTATACACTAAAATTTATAGGAAATGTAATTAAGTAAATATATGTTTTTTAAATGATGAATACTCGTAATTAAATTATAAATGATTTGTATAATTTATATGAGTATTTGTCATCACTGCATCGATCATAAAGCGAATGAACAACACGTAAACTCTTTTTTATTCATTTTGAAGATTTTCATACCCTACACAGATTATGCTCATAATTTTTAATTAATTCAAATTACCCATTTATCGTTAAAAATTACGCAAATTACAAGCGTAGTCCGTCTAGAGTATAAGATACTTAAGACAACAATTCATCATCATTATCTTGGGTTCACCACATGTGTGCATAATACCTCATGACAATATTAACCCAAATGGCTATAATTGAGATTTACCCATTAGAATAATATATGATCAATTATAAGAATTAATCGAGCCAAAAATATGATATTGGCTTGTTTGTCGACTGGTTTAAAAATATATCTCAACAACAAACTGGTGATTTATAAATCAATCTCCACTGAAATATTTAAATGTATAACCAAATAATTATAAATGATCCTATATATTTTCCAGAAACGACAAATTACCATCGAAATGCCACCCTATGTGCCCTTATGTCGTTTTAGATAAGATGATAAGATTTATCGATCAATTGATTTTGTATATATAGTGTTACTGACTTAATACAATAAAATTCTATTAGCAAGACTCACCTAATACCAGCAGCCTCATTAACAAATGCACCCCAACCGAATAGTGGTGGTGTTGTTACTGATAATGAATAAAACCATATGAGAAAAACTGAAATAATTGCTGAACGATTGTTAAGTTGTCTTCCCGCATATGGATATTTTATCAAGCAATAACGTTCAAAGGACAGAACTGTTAATGTGGTTATTGATGTTATACCTATAAAATTTTATTAAAATTAATAATTTATTTGAAATATATTTGGTCAATAATTAGCAATACATTACAAATAAATATTATACATGAGTAAGTAAATTATGATTACCTAAGAGAGACATAAAAAACCCGTATGCAATGCACAATGTTTGTCCAAAAATCCATCTGTGATTTATTGCAGAGATCATTGTGAAGGGATTCCCAAATACCGACACAGAAAAATCAGAGCATATTAAATTAAATAAAATTATGTTTGTTGGGTTCCATAGCTGAAATGGGTATAATTCAAAATCTGTATTCATGGCAATTACTACAATTATTAGTAAATTTATATAATGCAATAAGCATATATTCAGTTCAAAAGGGAACACGACTTACATATTTTGTTCGGTGTACCTATGGCATTACCTTTCAATCCCTAATAACATTGTTCATAAAATGAGTGAGGTAATCAATGTTTTCAGAATCATAACTCATATTGTATCATTTCTGTCCTTGAAAAATATTACTATTTGTACTGACTTCTGACTACCAATATTACTGGTGATACCTCCATAAATACAGACGAAACATCCATTGTTGATAATTAAAGTCTGACGAAATTAAAAGAAGTGAGGAACGTTTGTTCGGGTTCCATAGATATTAGTAATAAAGGACTTTGTGGTGAACCATACTTATAGCCGCTAATATTAGATTTATTTCTGAACTAATACAATTTAAAGTATACATGTTAAAATTAACATAAGTCAATAAAATCTATTTTTATAAACTTATATAATAGACTATTACTAGGACGTCTTATTTTGCATTCTACACCCAACACTGCGTCAATGCCTCAATTATTCCACGTGAAAACTTTCAACCGAAATCGCTGGTGATTGATATTGAAGCTGGCTGGTTAATTAGTAGAATTTTAACGATTGTTATTTATTTTTATCATTATCTTTTATTGAATTTCATCATTTAGTTTTACAAATTCTAATTAAATATACCAAACATTCATATTGATACAATAAATAAAATATAGTAAGCTCTTGAATAAGAAGGACTCTATAGCTTTCTAAATATACGACAAATGCTTAACCGAAACCAGTGTACAGATGCGTTTCTGCGAAACAAATTTGTGAATTTGTGATTGTTTTTAATGAAAAATATTATTGTTTCTCATATTAGATGATTGAGAAAACATCATTCGATCAACAATGAATTTCATAGAACAAAATAGGGAACTGATAAGTCAATAAATAATATCTGTTAATGTTTTAACAATATAATTATTAAATTTGAAACGTTACATCGATACTGAGTCTTAATAATAATTATTGGTGATCAGAATTTCAAATTGAGTATTAAAGGAGCTAAGCAAATATCTAACACATCACTGATAGATTTATGTGCTTGCAATCAACTATGAATAAACAACATCCTATTTTTTTATAAATAACAACATAAATATATGCTTGGCATAACAATGGTTAATCATAATAATAAATAGATATTTCGCATTCATCATCATCTCGACCTTTACTAGACATGGAAGAATAGGGCGCCAACGATAACAAACGATCTTTGACCGGTGCCTTTATTTCACTTCATCCCATTCCATTGGTACTTAGTTAGTTTCTTGCTACGTTGTTTTTGGACGCCCGGATCTTCAAATACCATGCGGATTCCAGTCAAGAGCGTGTTTTTCAGTATTACCTACCGGTTGCCTCAGTGTATGGCCGATCTAATTACATTTTCTTCACATCTGTCAGTCTCCACAAATTCTCGTTGGATATTGTATTTGGGCAGAAAATTTTTAATATGCACCTGAAGTATATATTGTCGAAAACTTGAATTTGTGACACAATGTTATTTGTTACCTTCCAAATTTCGCAACCATACAATAGTATCCCGATATACAAATTGTTTTAAAAATACGCAAAAAAATACGAAACGTTTCATCTGTTTCAGCATCACCATTCAATACCTGAATAAATTATTTATTATATTTTATATTTAATAAATTATTTATTATATTTAAATTTATTTATATCTTAATTAACTATTATTACCTTTGCATCTTTACACATTAAAATGATAACAAGTAAATTGAGTGTAAATCCAAAGAAACCAATTAATGCTAAGCATATTGCGGCTGCTGTATAACCCCAGGGTTCCAATAAACTATTGTATTCGGTTATATTTAATGGTAAATTAGTTAGTGACTCATTGTAGTTAACACAATTCATTTTCTTTAATAAATTTGTTGATAATTTTTTAAATTTCTATGAATGTATAGTTACTCGTACAACACATCTCATTTCATGATGATCATCGATCGATCCATAATTTAGTTCCATAATTTAGACTTAGAAGTTTAAATATTGCAATATGTTGTACTTCTTGATTTTATGCTTAGAATGCTACAACTGTTTGTTGTTGATTAATTTTAAAATATTATAGTTTGTATCGTTTTGATAATTGTAATCAAGATTGGCAAGATGTATCACTTTTATAACGATCTATTTGTCATAATAATATATTTCGTTATTCCAAGGTTCTGTTAATTTATATATGTTAACTAAGTTGAATGGAGTTCAGAGTTCTGTATAGTTATTGAAAATATGAGTTACATATGGATAGCGACACCATGCATATGCCAAATATTTGTTGATGGAAGCACTTATTCATTATTACACATTATTCTGAGCTGCTGTGATGTGAACATGCTATATATGAGAAGTCGCGAGTATTAAATAAAGTTAAAACTTTGGTAGAGTTTTGAATTTTTAAGAGGCACTATTTTATATTTTTATAATTATAAAAACACAAATTAATTATATATCTTAAACACTATAGTAATTGTCTTTGTTTTCCTTAATTATTTTTTACAAATAAACATCATTTTCCATTCTATCTCGAATTTTTCGCATAAAATTGTTGATGTCACCTAATATATAGTATATAACTAAGTCCTTTTCAAGGATGATATTTAAATACGTTTTATTTTCATTTTATGATATAAATTTCTTACTTTGTATTTCGTGAGGAAGAGATATATAACAATTCATTGTATAAATATAAATAAAAATTGTTTATTATTCATAATTGATTGAATTTGAATAAATTTACAAATAATGGTGAGTGTATAATTTAGAATACCTTTGGTCGTTTTTGATAAAAACAAGATCAGTATATATGAAAGAATAAGGAAATAATATTTATAATATTTCCAACAAGTAAATTTAATTAAGTAATGCGAATAATTTAGTAACTACACCCTTATACTTTTTCACAAAAAAAAACTGTCGCTTGTATTATTCATCTTTTCCAGTCAATGAGTACAAAATAATTCGGATATGATATGATATTAGAATGTACATATATTGTATAATATGTTTAAGCATATCCAGTAATAATTGAAAGGACAAGAAGATATCTAAAATTTGTATACGTAATATGATCAGTCTAATCAATCTAATTCATACATTGCTACTTAAAATCATTTGGGTTAAAGCTAATTTATGCGATTAATTATATGTTAATGTATTTGTTTAAAATCAAACAGCACAAAGCTACCCCAATGCCATTAATCCATATATATTATTGAAATTTCAAAGTCACAATAAATAGGTTGATTTTGAAGATGAGCACAAAAATTAAATTCGCTGATATGCTAATATTATATATATGATAAATTGATGTATTTTACAAAAATATAGTTTATGATTCAACTCATTTTTAAATCCTAAATTCAGATCGTAATTGATTAAATATTATTGAAATAAATTGCAAACCTTAAGATATTAATTTTTGTCCAATATCAGAACTAAGAAAAATGGATAGGATATAAACAGTTATAATATAATGACCGATTGGAATCGTTTCTTCTATAGTACCAATGATTCCAAATGTCTATCATAGTTTACAGAAGAAATAAAATGTATTAAAGACTGAAAACGATATGTTTATTTGAAGTACCGCAGAACTGTGTAGAAGAGAAACTGGAATACAAGCTTATGAGAAATAAAACGAAAGATAACATTCACTAAATTACGACAGATTAATGGAACAAATATACAATATGGACATGGAACTTGATTTGAACAATGGACAGAAAAATATGTATAATTGACAATAGAATAGAAACAAAAGTCGTAAATGAATATTTACAGAAATTATCAATATCTTCTAAAAAAAGGTATCAATATAGAAATTGTTAAATTGCTTAATAATATGATTTAAAAAACTGTCATGTTTGTTTAGTCCTATGATGCGAAAACTGTTGACCAAAGATATAAATGATGAATTTTTGCCTAACATTGATATTGTGATGAGCATAATGACTTCAGAAAGTATCGAGCCGATATTAAATATTACGACAACAGGTGAAAAAGTTCATTGAATATATCAATTTTATTTCTATATATTTCGTAGATCTTTTAATCGAATTCAATTTAATAAAATAATCAGCAATTTAGAAAAATATAAATAACATTCAGCAAATCAAGTAAAGTTTAATAATAGATTTACAACTGATGTACAAATATCAGTTGGAATCCGCGATATACAAAGTTTGCGTCCAATATCACTCAATTTACTAATGAAAACTAATAAACATTATTTGATATGCAAACGATGCAGTTTCCATGAACAGAAAGCAGGTTGATTGTGGCTTAAATATGTTTGTATCTATCACAAAAACGAATTTAATTGTTGTATTTGTTGGATAGAAATACATAAATAAGATATTTTACATAGACAAATTTTCAATTTATATATTAAAACCTACAGATTATAAATTCCAATTATAATCAATTAAATGCTCACTACTATAAGAAATAAATTTTGAAAGAAAAAACAGTTTTGAAACTTTTACACTTTACACAAAACTTTTCATCCTATTACTTTTGTACAATTTACAAAGTAAACAATCTACAAGTTGTGGTTTTCAGTTCAATTGACATATAATTATTTAAATGGATTAAAGTGTATGCCTCCTAATAGTCTGCACAAGAATCTGTATTGAACCAGAAAACGTTAAGAATATTTCCGAATAATGAAATATGTAGGCAAATACTATAATGGTTTTAAAATGTTTGATTGATATACTAAAAATTTCTAAACCATCTACGGTTATTTACCAAATGAAACTGAACCAGAGTATTCATTATGGACCATTATCAATGTTGTTTCTAATTTATTTACTGCATTGCGCAATAAAGATTCATCTCTTGAGCAAAATAATATAAACAACAGTCGAATAAGAATTGTAAATTTCTTTAACAAAATATTTTAAACATCTGTAGGAATTCGTGCATACTGATGCAGGCACGGTATACGATAAATTTCCAATAATCTTGGCAATCATATAGACCCAAGAAAATACATTAAAAACTAATTAAAATTCTGAAAGAAATACCAATCAGCAGGATCTTAATCTTCTAATCCCAATGAATGAGTATTTAAAATAGATCACAGAGATCAAAAAGTGTAAATATTAAAAAATTAAACATACAACAATATAGGAAATTTTCAGGTCGCATCAACAAAGAAAACTCAAAAAGACTGGTAGAGGTAACAATTGTATCGTTAACTATATGTATGGCTAAGTATGCTGCTAAAATATTACAAAATCGTAAGCAATCGGACGACAGATAACCTAAACATAAAAACAACAAAATATCTCTTACAGACTGAAAATATTGGTGGAAAAAACCGAGAACAAATATGCACAAGGATGGTCAAGATATTTGGCAGTAAACAACGACAAAAATTGGATTGGAAGAGATAGTGCCACATAAACTATATATGGAAAAGATCAAATGCTCAAATCGTAAGGAAGAACGAAAAAACTTAGTATATTTTACAGTATATTTAAATCTTACCAAAGAACTTATCGGCGACTGACATGTCTTGCAAATTCTCTCTATGTCGATTCATAGATATGTATATTTTAAAATACAAAATTTTATTAACACTTGTAATACTTTCGGAAATACAAAAAGAATAAAGAAGAAGGTATGAGCTATGCCTAATTTGAGTATCAAATGAACGATAATACTAATTAGCATTGATTTCACAACTTGAGTTGCGAAAAATACTTCCACTGTAGGTAGGAGAGGCGCTGAAACTGGGTTTTCGTATATTTTCACTTATGAGACGGATTACTCAGCTTAAATGTTCCATTCAAATAACTCAATAATATTAAATTGTAGAGTCAGTTATTGTGAGAATCTTTCAATTAGAGATTTTCCTTCAATTTGTTTTTTAAATCATATGAGGATGCCAATCCTTCCATAACGAATTTCCTTTACAATTTTAAATCGTGAAGCTACGTGTTTAAGTGACTCTTGTGCCGTATAGGTTATCCTTTTTTTTTTTTAAATGTAGCACTGTGTGGGTGTGGACATAGATTAAAAAAAAAATAAATAAAACCGCGTGTAGTAAATATGTTATAGCCCATTTTATAAAAAAAATGTATTTATAAAATCACGCAAGATGTGCCAATAAGGAGTTTCCTTTTAACAAAATATTAAATTGTGAAACAACTGGACTTGCCAGTGAATTTATCTTCTTTTACTTAAAATTTGCGCTGATTCCTTAGGGACGTGCTTTTAAAAGTTTGAAAATATATGGAAACTCAGTTTTTTTTTATCGCTTTTAATTTACCTCTCTTGATTTGCACTCTCTATTTACTTTATCATGAGCACTTGTTGTATATTTTATTTAATATTAAACACCTTTAGGTGAATTTTTAGATTTTTATTTTCTTTTCAATCATGAAATTGCCCGAGAATTTTATATCAACTTTCTAAATAGACAGATAGATTTGAAGCATTAAAAATAGATTACTTATACATTTGCTAATGGAACGATAATGTTAATCAAATTGGAAATTCTGGTGATAAATTATAAACATGTTCTAATGTATGGTAAAGTTTATTTTAATAATACGTCATTTTACTACCAAACATTTTCAAGTGGGTGTAGTTAAACTGTTTTAAAAATAATATAATATAACATAAATTTCTAAATTTTTATTGCAAAAACAAACTACACAAAAATCTTATTCTTATCATTATATTATTGATAAGGTTTTTAGTGAAAGCATATATAGCATTATGTCTCCTATATTTTTTTACATTCTAAAGAACAACTGTCGAAACTGATGGCATATTCAATCATTGATTCATTGACAGAAATGTATGTCCCTGTAGAATTTTTCAAAATCAGTATAAAATATTGATGCAGATTTAAAAGTATATTCACAGAATGACAATAACATTATATATATATTTCAATAGGTACAAAATATTACCTTTTATATCGTTCATAATTTATATACGAATGTGTTTGCGTTATTAACAAAGACATTTGTTGCCATCATCTTTAACGATATGATGCTCTGCCCGTTTCTAATATGCTTGTAACATTAAGTGTTAAGCCGCAAGACTATCATTGAAGTTTACCAAATGGGAAACATAGAATCAGTTATATGCATACGGTTTTGCTTTTAATTTTTAAGCTCGATCCATATACTCTTTCTTAAGTGCCTCAAAATTATTTGATTTCAAAGTATTAAAAGGTAAAATTAAATAAAGTACACCCAGTACTTACAAAAATGCACTGAGCCTTTTAATGGATATTTTAAATCAATTATATTAAATATATAATTACATATTTTCAAACGTTCAATCGCCTAACTGTATATTTTTTTCTAAATGGGTACTTAACTGATGCGGTGCGAAATGCAAAATTATATTCGCGTGCTGAAGACTAACTATGTTGATGTGATGGTATTTAGGAGAAACTTAAAAATCTTATGCCAATGTTTATGTTGCACTTAGTAATTTGTTACTAAAGTTTTCCCACTATAAAATTATTATATGAAAATCTATACTTCAGTTTGTGAACCGCCTAGGAGAAAATATCATAGAAAAAATATGTTATTATTTTTGGAATTGCAATTGTTAGTATGTTAGACATAGTGGCAAAGTGAATTTTTATTATCCAAACATAATCGTTTCTGTTGCTCTTAATGGCGTAAATAGATATTATATATTTAACATCTATTTACTAACAATAAATATCAATAAAACATAAAATTTTGTATTCTAATCGACAATTCAATGTCTATTGACTTCTTAATATCTCCGGGTGTTACAAGGTTTGGTATCTTGGTGCATTCTATATTCACAATACGTATCTGATTTATCAACCGTATTCACCGAAACTTTACGATGCGCTTCCTTATTATACCAAATTACACAGATGAAGTATATTGACCAGTCTTGTATTGTTTTCACTTACAAATACTGTATCACTAGCAGATTCACGAATTTATATCTCCGAACCATTCGCAATTGAAAGATAATTTTCAAAATTAAATCTACCGTACATACGGGTATTAGTAGACATACATTTCATTTCTCATCTGAAGTATATTACGTTTTCGGGTTCATAAATTTGTTATTACATTGCTACATTCAATTTATCATACTCATTTATTGTCCAGTATCATATAATGTGCGATAAATGTTTATCATTTAGTGAGGATCATAGCAGTAATGTTTACTTACACTTTACTATCAACGTGCTGATTTATTATTGACTTAAAGTCATGCAAATCATTCATATATGTATGTTTGTTAGTTACCCTCATCTAGACAGTACTTATCCTTACAATACAATTGTTAACATAATAAATAAGTTTCATTGGTACTTTTCTCAACTAAGTTTACTGGTATAAATTTAATAAATTTAAACATCCTCTTAAATCAAAGATAATTTAATTTCTTTTGTCGGCAAACAACGAATCCAAAAGTTATCTTAAATCTGAAAGGGATGTTGAGGTTTAGTTTACATAGAAATAAAATGTTTATTATGTCACTCTCCAGTAATATATGGATAAAAAATTACTTTACAGTACACTTCTTTATTCCATAAGAAAGACAGAAAAAAGGTTTTACCTTTTTAGATATTTAGATATGAATTTTATATTAGTTATCTTTATAAATATACAGTAGAGTGGTTGAGTGGGAATACGAGTATTTTGTAAGTAATCCACTAAAGTACAAATTTTAAATTCGCTTTTCAATTTGAATTCAATTTAGTAAAAAATATATAAATTTAATAGAACTAATTTATATTTGAAATATTGATTAAATGCATGAATAAAATTTAGAACTAGAATACAAATTTCATTTGATTGGCAGTTGTTCAGTTAAAAACTATCAGGTTGTACTCAGATAATATGTAACTTAAATGAAGAAATGTATGATGTTTCATAGTTGATTATTTTTGTTTTTGTATTGGAAAAATATTGTTAATACTGAAGGCTAACAAGATTTCTTAGTCCCACATTGTGATGAAGTTGACATTCACAAAGCCTGAGTAAATAAGGCAACACTACGATGTTAAATTACATTAATATATGCATGTTATACTAACTGACAACCAAAAAAACTATAATGTGAGATACTAAATGAGAACTATAGAAACAATTTATTTATCTAGTTCTACATAATTTAGTAGTGTGAGGTATGAAATCCCAAAGACATATATAGTTTGTTGATGATGAGAAACACATTTTATCAATTGAAAAACATGACCATTTTTACCTTACCAGTGAGATCACTTGAAGGTAAAGATGTGTTGTGTTACGTAGGTGATGGTTGTTCACTACATTTCTAGACATTTTCTATTATTATTATTATTTAAATATCTTTGATTTTTAATAGGAAGATGAATTATAAGTGTTGATAGTTGAGTTGATAATTGCAAATCGAAAATATATAATACATTTAGTTAACGATTATAAGTGGCATCATTTAAGTTGACAATTAGTGGTATTTTGCTAAATAAATGTGATCTATTCCAACTAATATGAATAACAAAAAAGTAAAAATCATTGCTTATTTTGTAATTTTGATCGCATCATTATTAACGACTCGTTAGGTATTTTATTTGCTCACTGAACTTTAAAGACGATAAAATCTAAATTATTCTCTGACAGGAAGCGTAATTTTAAAATTTTTCGTTACAAACATGAGTACACAAATAGCAATGTAATTACTAAATGTAATAATCACGGATATTATAAACTATATTGATTTTTAAATGATTCCGTAATATAATTATAATGAGCAAATCGATTAAGTTCGACTTATTCGGATATTAAAAATAAAAATGTTATTAAAGTTTAGGATGTTGATATGATCATTCGAAACTATTTCATGTTTTGTCTTTGAAATTATTATATATATGTTTACTAAACTACGTGTATATAAATGTTTAAATTTTAAATAGAATTTCATAAATATATCAACCTTCGGTATTAATAAATAAGTTGCATTGGAGGCACTCTAATTACAATTTTACTGTTTCATGATCATCATGATATCACTCTAATTACGAAACTTTATTCTTGTACCTATTCAAGGTGTAATGTAAATAATTATAATACACAAGTAAAGGACGTTACCCAAACGCGAAACTTTACAACAAGAAATTAAATATATTTCTGTAATTTCAGAAATAAAAATTTATTTAATAAATATCACTAAAGTATATTTAATATAAGTACAAAAATTTTAATCCAAAAAAAAGTCACTATATCACATTTTTTTATTTTATTTTCTCAAATATACATAAATAAAAACAACAATTTTGCACCACTAAACATCCCAATCACGTTTATTATACACAAATCAGATAATAACGAAATAGCACAGGCAATACATGTCAAACGAAATTCAATTTAGATATAGCAGTAATAAAAAAAACGAACTAAGTCACAATAAATAAATTTCATTAACGGAATTTCGAAAAAATAAAAAAATACATTTTTTATTTAAAATTCAAAATTCAAAATAAAAACCCGCCAATTTAATATATGCGGCGAAATGATACTCTATTCGCATATTAAGACCTCCGTTCGTCGTTGCGCAATGATCAACTCAGTATTTTTAAAATCGTTACTTTTATCTGTGCGCAAAAACATACTCAATTTTTCGAAAAAATTGCTATTTTGACATTTGGTTTTGCGCATTCGCAGTTATATATTTGCTATTAAATGTTTAGTAGCTGACGGTTGATTTTTTATTTTTTATTTTCATTGTTTTTATTTTAATGTTTTTTTTTCGAAATTAAAATTATTGTAAATTATCCTCAACAGCTCGATTATTTATTTTCACTATGGTAACATTATATGTTGACATATGATTTTTGACATTATAATTTTTTATTCTTAACTGTTATGAGGTGTATGTATGTGCATTAGAAAAATAAATGTTGTCATTAAATTGTTTATTTGTTAAATTATGTGTCCAGATATTGTGCTCTGTGAAAAGAAATTTATCCGAGAAGTTAAAAGATGTAAGTATAGTTACAAATTTAAGTGAGAACTATCTCTTTTTTTAGTAACATTTCTAAATTGGTTAGCCTTGTTTTTTAGGGCAATAAATCTATAATAATACACATTAGTTTTATTGCGCGCTCCCAAAATAGGATGTAACGCCTCTTTCAATTATATCATGTTCGGCCTTTAGATTATTTTTTTTTCTTTTTATCCTTCTTCGTTGTCCTATACGTTTATTTAGGGTCAACCCTCGTAGTGCTCAATTTTTTCTGCCACAAGTTTCTGTTCATTATCATTTTCAGCTACAAATAATCAAGTACTTTGTGTCATGTTTATTTGCATCATTACGAATATTGCATGTTAATTTTTCGCATTACGTTCCTGTATCATCTTTATCTACTTTGTGTAATTATATTTATAATTGATATACATTTAAGGTACATAGAATATTATTCTTTCTAATTTTATCCTTCAATGATACTTCGGATGACCATCGCAATATTCTCATTCCAGTTGTTTGTAATTTTAGCATATGGTCTCTTTTAACTGATTCTATAAAAATTTAAATAGAAGATTCATATATTCAATTTCTGATACGTATTCCATTCACTGTCCATTGCCGAATTTCATTAGATTCATTTCATTGATTTTGCTTCCCAAGTTCTTACACTTAATATAACTATTATCTGCAAATAACATAGTTCTTATTTCAATATTTAAATTACACTAAAAAATTGAAGATCGTGTAAAATTCACTCATCTTATTGGAGTATAACTATGCATTCATTTCATGAATAAACCATTGGTAAATATTGCGATATCTTCAGCTTTTCTGTAGGGTTTTAAAGCATCACACTTGTCCACATCATTCTGTATTCTCAAGTGTATTGTTTTCTAGCTATATAAAACTTTTTGACATAATATTACAATCTGATGCAATCAATTAATTTTGTGCTGCGTTGGAAAGTTTATTTTCACTATTTTAATTCAATCACAGAATATACGGGATAACGATCTTGTATAAGGGATGAACAACACATAAATGAGAATGATCTTCAAGTTCGAAATATTGATAAGTCATATGATGTTGCGGGTCATTTAGAAGTATTTAAATAATAGATAATAGAATATTGAAGCGAAACATATATTTGTATTAATAATCCAAATTCATATTGCATGGATGAAATCTTTTTCAAATTTTAAAAAGACAGCCTATACATAATTAAATTTTTTCACAGAAATAACAGCCTGGTTGAATTATTTGATTTTAACGAACATAGTCAAAAAAATATGTATGCTGGCATAAAAAATTTAGAATTTCAATTGAATATCTTAACAGATTTTTGTTAATATTATTATATTTTCGGGATAAAATATTTTGCTACAAGAAGAAAATTTTTCTATAACATGTAAAGAATATACTCTGGAACATGTATATAGACAAATTAAAACATTTCCACATTTATCAGATATAATTACAACATCGATGACAAGGACAAGTTGTATAAAGTTTGCGAATTTTTAGAGACGAATTCAGTAACGTAATTGTTCAAAATATTCTATGGTCCTACACAGGATGCCATAGTTGTAAGTTATTGTTTCTATGGTCTTATGGTTATGTTTTTAAAATTTGTCCAACATATTTTAAGTAAGAATATTAAAAAAAAAAAACAAACAAAATAACTGAATTAAGTAACAAATTTATATTATTCTAGATATTATTAGAAATTAGAATATTTTAACAATTAACTTGAAAAGTTTTTAAAAATGTATTGTAAAAAATCTTGTTTCTCGTCACACTTCTCTTTATTAAATTTTAAAGAAACATAAAATCATAATATAATAATATATATATAATAAAATTTTTAAAAAGTAAATTTTTACATTTTTTCGAAAACATTTGAAATTTACTATTTTTCATTTTTTTTTTCACAGTTTACAGCACTAAACAATTGCAAATGTAACTTTTATCAGTCAGATTTCGAACTATCAGTTGCCATCATCAGTAAGACAATTTTTTAGTGTCAGTGAAGCGAACTATAAATTCTTTATTGTGGAACCATTTAGAAGTTGGAAAATGTTTTTTAAAGAACAACTTTTAAATGTTTGAAATTTTGATAAAAATATGTTAGAATTTGGAATATTGTTCGCAATTGACACCATAAAGTTGCTAAATGTACATATATTACAATATACACAAGACCACGAGTTCTTATAATTGCTTTCAAATAACAAAAAATAAGTAACATATTATGTGCATCAGCCGTATCCAATCATCAATTAACTGAATTTGAATTTTGAGTGAAAAAAAAAAAATAAAAACATAAAAAATATTGACCTTTTTAAAAATAAATTCGCATTACACTTGTTTGTGTTGTTCCAATATGTTGTTGATGGAAACATTTAATTTTACCACATACTCTCTGGTAATAAAAGAGCTACATTTTATAATTGTACCATTAAAGTAATATAATAAAAAAAATTAATTTAACATTAAATAACATACATTCGTTAAATACAGTAAATACATATAGTCAACTGAGCTAAGAATATATTCATATATTCAACAGACTTTCATATATAAAGTCGTACTTTAGAGTATGAACATTGTGGCAGTCTTATTAAGACACAGCAGTTAAATTTTTTTTTTTTTTTAAATTATCAGTACTCATAACTTTATTGTAGAGATTTTTCAGAAAAGTCAACTTTATATAGTGGTTTCTTTATCGGTTGATACTATACAACATTTTTCTTAAAACTGTTAAATCCACTATAATTCAAATTAAAATTTTAGTTTTGCATCTACACCGTTCATTGAAAGACGTTAAGATATTAATTTTTAAAAAAATTATAAAAATAACATAAGTGAAATGTTAAGTAATGAGTGTACCATTTGTGATTTAATCTATACTCGTAATTAAAAAATAATTGTTAATTAATAACAATTAATAAATATTTACTTTATTTTTAAAAATTGTAGAATCGATCAATAAATAAGTTAGCCGTTACCTATGAATATAATTGAGTGTAATATCAAAGTTAATTAATAATAAGCTTATAGTAAGTTCAGCATCAATTAATTTCTAAGTACGCTTAACTTAAATTTGGATCTGGAAACACATTCTTTCGGTGGGGTTTTTGTGTTTTTTTTATTTTTTTTTTTTTTTTTTGTAAAAGAAATATCAATTTTTCATAAAATGGTTATTTAGTGCAAGAAAGTGTGACGACAATTTTAATGTTGAGTTTAAAATTAAATCGATTTGGTGTACTATAAATAACATTTTTTTTTATTTTTATTTTAATAACATTTTTTTACTTCGCTTTGGGAGAGAAAGTTTCAAAAGTCATGTAAGTATTTTTACTATACCCATCCATCGTATGCTTATATTACTCATATACATTATTATCGTATAAAAGACATCTACCAATCTTTATATACCATCTACAGAAGTCAGATGATTCAAAGAAGTTATATGGTTGCATTATTAATAACATTATTATTGTATATTATTGATATATATATACAATGGTTTTGTTTTTAAACAAAAAATTACGAAGAAAATTGTTTTTTGTTTGTTATTTTAATGTTACATTAGATACATAGTTGTTATGTTATTGAAAACAAAAAGTGTGATTATAGCGAACAATTTCTTCTATTTAGGATGAATATTTATTTTCAAATCAATATATTGTGCATCAATTAAATTCTTAATTTTTTTTCTGTTGTATTTAGTAAATTAAATATATGCGACACAAAATATCTATTCGCAAATCCTTCTTGAAAAATTGAAGTCACTCACAGAATTATAAATACAAATGTACTTTTTAAAGCACTCCTAAAGCATTTATTGTTCCTAACTCTAAAATGGATTTCAAAAATTTTCATTCTAGCGATCATGCAAACCTGAATATCACTAAACATTATTAATATACAGTCTTATAAACGCGTGGTTATGCATAATAGATATAGACTGTAAGTAAAATTTTCGACACAGTATATACTAACTGAAATACATTAATTCGTTTTAAAATAAACTATTGATTATGCGACTATAAATATATTTGCGCCCAGTTTGGTTACGCTATCAGCTCATCTTAATCTTTACACCTCACGTTAATTTACGTTTTCTAATATGCATATAACAAAAAAATGTGAACTCAACTAAATATCAAAATTTAATAAATGTTAAATACGAGTCATATACGCTCAATGCTTATTACCCGGTTATTCATTTGAATAGTTTAGTTTTTTATTAAGATAGTTTTTCCATAAGTCGACAAATATGATATCAATAATATATAATTAAATCATAATGTTATTGAAACGACCGTAAATAATGATTATTTTTTCAGGGTGTTTTGGTTCTTTGGCAATTCTACAGTGGTTTTTTTGGTTCAATTCAAATCATGCTGCTGATACTTGATAATATAATTCCGTCTTAATCAAAATTATTTGTTTATATACATTTATATTTGATCGATATTTCAGAACAACAAAACACCCTGAATAAAAATAATATATTGATTGTAAGACTATCAAGTATATTAGAATTCAAATATCATAAAGATGAAATCACAAGTAATGTATTTTGTTTGGTTTTTTTTTTTTTTTTTTTTTGCATACTTATTTGTCCAATTATAAATTGGATCTGCCACCATATAATAAAAAGTACAAAGTAATGTATTTTAAAGAATTGATAATATATCTAATTTCACATGTATTCTGTTTCTATATTCTTTACTACACAGTACCAGTACCATCTTGTACACATTCTACATAGTTGACTTGTCATATTCTTCTTCCGTTCGCTGTTACACTCTGCTAATATCCTGATACTTGCAACACATTCTAATGTATCTGTTGTCCCAAAAATTCTCAATTTGCACTTAAAAACTATGAACGATTGGATACAATTATGGAAATTAAAAATGAATTACTTCAAATGTAACACAATAGCATTTAGAGCTACTAATCCTAATGCCAATAGAGACACTGGTTTTATAATCCTTTTTTTTTCAGTAATAATGCCCAATTCAATTAACACCAATCCCATGGTATACAAAAATATGTACATTAAGCATCATGGGCACGATGCGATGTCAATTAGAAACTAATTATTGTTCTCACAAAATGTAATTCTTGTATAATAAAAGATTTATGAATTGAATTGAATAGTGAATTCAGCGCATTCAATAACAATAAAATAAAATAGAATATTATGGAAAGCATTATGCAATGTCACGAATACACACAATTCAATACAAAACTTATACATTTCTTAAGATGAATGATGAATTCAGTACGAAAACATCTTTGCGTTTGCACAAATAATTGCTTATATTATACAATCCATATTCTAATTTCATTGTTTGCAAATAGAAGTTCTTTAAATGGATATTTCGTTTAGTATATAAGCAGAGTGACGAATGGAGCAACCAATTTTTACCACCACGCGATGTCACCTGGTAACACTGTATATGTAATGACGTGTGATCGAGGTTAAAAAAATTATGGTGTTAATGTCGTGTTGTCGACTGGTTGAAAAAAAACAATTCAACAACAAACTAGGTAGATTTATGCACCACTCTATTGAAATATTCAAATGTATAACTAGATAATTATTATTGATCCTATATCTTTCAGTTGGGAAATTTCAATTATAGTTATTTGAATTTACAGTTAATGTTACATGAATATTTAAAACGGCAAATTACCATCGTTAAGCCGGAATATGCGGTCTCGAGGCGTAGGGGTTTAAATGATGATAATATACGCATTTCATTAAGTCTAATGAATGGAGTAATAAATCTGATGCAATGAATAATAAAACAGTAAAACAAGGTTTATGTCCGCTTGTGTATAACTTCGGTATATTTTTAATAGATGAAACTTTTATTTATTCAGATAATTTACACACTTTAGGTAATGATGAGGATCAAAGTATGTTAATTTTATTGTTGATTTGACTGACAGATTTTTAAATTGTATTGTTATAGTAAAATACCAATTCTATATGATGTGCGACACATAACTTTAGAATAAATCTTACTATACATGAAAGATTACTATTCCACTTGTTGTTGGGAATAGTAATCATTGAAATTCGAGATATTACTTTTTTTTTTTAATGCTTTCCATAGCAGTGGAGAAAAAATAACTGATGGTTTAAAGCTATTTTAATTTATACAAGTGTTATTATTTAAGCAATTGTTCAAAGAATTTATTCACGGTTTTGTTCAAATTTGATAATCACCTGAACATTCGATATCTATCTAAGAATTTATTCACGTTTTTGTTCAAATTTGATAATCATGAAACTGTGGAATAATTTCTGGCATGGTTTTGTTGTTAATTATTTTGATCGTAATACATAAATTGTCATTGTAACTAGTATGCCAGAAGTATGTACTCATCGAACATCATTATGATGTTAATTTGCCAATTTCAATTCAAATGTTAGCCGTAAAATTATATTCATTAATTTATAATATACTGTGAGAAATATGTAGTTGATCGGTTTAACATTTGAATATTACGATAGCAAGACGTGATATACAGCAGTAACTATCTAGTTTTCTAGTGAAATATTCACTTTTTTCGAGTCGGCAGACAAAAACTTTAGAAATATTAGTCACAAACGTATATACCATAATTGAAACCTCTATAGATATTAGTCGACTACTCCATTTGCCACTTCATCCGCGATACACAATATTTCATCCAGTTATGATTGATTGTATATTTTGCAGTTGGTAAATTTCACTTGTTATATTATGTTATATATTTTTAAACTTGATATTACATGCATATTTAATTTTTGTAAAAATAGTGTGGATGGGTGGCGTACACAAAATATTTGTTAGTACTTGGTATCATCATCAAAATCTTTACATGTAACATCAAATGTAAACTTAAATAACTATATAATTGAAGTTTGCCAACTGAAAAATATAGGATCAATAATAATTATCCAGTTATACATTTGAATATTTCAATAGAGTGGTGCATAAATTCCCAGTTACCTAGTTTGTTGTTGAATTGTTTTTTTTTTCAACCAGTCGCGACAAAAACGACATTAACACCATCTTTTTAGACTCGATCACACACCATTTCTGACATATACCGTGATCGACTTACCGGTGATGCGGAGTGGAGGTAAAGATTAATAAGCAATTAATCTGTTTCAATAATTTTTCACAATTATTAATATTTTTATTTGGTACTCTTCTATATCATCCACCTGTGTGAACCGTTTTTTCTTCAACTTCTCTTAATGAAACAATATAATGATAATTGGGTGCAATCACATAATTATTGTCAATCAAAAAATTAATCAATCAAAATTAAATTTATTAAATTAGTCTCATAAATGTAATTTTTTAACTTTGACCATAGTACAGAAGATGTTGAAGGAAAAAAATAATATATGGTAAATAAATTAATAAATTAATTAATATTTGATATGTTATTGGGTACTATTCCACCTGTTGTATTATTCATAATGTCAATAACTTAGTTAATTTAACCTTTTGTAACCTCTATATAACTATATCATTATTATTTAAATTTTCATTTAAAATAATTATATGCAAATGAATTATGTGCATCCAAGTGAATATATTAATTAATTACAATATATGTAATTATAATACGAGTATATATGGAATAGGTACCAAAAATATTTTTTAATAATAGATCAATTTTCTGAAATTCCTATAACATTCTGTCAACGTTTTATTCACACTAATTATATGTTCCATATCATTCTATTTATTATATGTTTATAATATAACAAATTCTCGTTTACATACTAGAAATTATTGTATCATTAAAACATTTTTCAAGTAAATCTATCCTATTACATATAAATTATCTATTGACATAAACATGTACTTTTGGAGGATTTTTAGATAAATATTATATTAACATTAATAACGAATACGAGTTTATAATTTCAAGCTAACAATAATATATTTTGACCAATTATGTGTCATTAACATAAATCAATTATAAATAGATTCCAAATAAAAACGAGTAACAAATTAAAGTATATTAATATTCAATTATTTTTGTGTTGAATATATGGATTAGAATTAATCACATATAGATCATTTGAATTCATTAACATTTAATTACTTTGTTCGCGAACCTATCAGTTTAAAATTTTTAATATACTATATTATTACCAGAAATCGGTGTTAAATGATTATGACGTGTGATCGACACCCAGAATGTGAATCTTGTATATGTGAACATTTCACCAACATATTCAAATGTTTAACCGATCATCTGTATACATGTTTCACTGCGTATATAAGAAACTAGTGCAATTTTTTGGTTATTATTTTCATGGTCACCAGAAATATTTTAGCCTGTACAATACCCGTGAATCCTAGAATAGATAATTTATGTTTTCAAAGTACATTTACACGCAATAATATAAAAGTCATGAGATTATTTAAAATATTTAATTAAAATGCCTTTTTATTTTTTTCAACTGGAAGTATTTTAATTTGTTAATTTAATTGATCGCTACATATACATTCCAATTGAACTAACCATATTCCTGTCTATAATGACAGAATACGACCAAAGCAATATTTCACTATTATTCGTGTAACAATTTAATTCCTTCACTTCCTTCACACAATGCAATGTTTAACACATTGAGTATAATATAAAAACAATACATTCAATATAAATTGCTATGACATTATTTAACTAAAATTTTGAAATATTTAATAAACGGTTTCTGACCTAATTGGTTATTTTGTAATAATTTTTTTTTTTTTTTTAATAAAATGATTAGTGCATGTAAATAAATGTAATGTTACATGATTTGATATGTAGGCGCAAAACATTTTATTTATGAAACCGGACCACTTTTTATAATTATATGATATTTAAAAAAAAAAAAAAAATTACTAAAAAAATATTTTTAACGACATCATTAATTCTAAGAGAATGCACATTAATGTCTACTAATTAATTAGTTAATAAAAAATATAATTATAATTTTACGAATTCTTTAATTTTTATATTAATATTACAAGTATCTACGAGTACCTATAAGACAATATTGCATTACCCAAGTTATATATGGTTAGTCATTTTGATAACCTTCCTCAAAAATAGGCTATAGTTGTCAATCATTTTATATTTAAATTATTAACTACAAATTATTCGTAAAATTCAACAAGTTATTAATATGTTTATAAATTTTATAAATATCATCATATGTTATATATGATCATTATAAATAATTGTTTTTAATTTCTTGACAGATCAGTGAAATTTATGCAAATTAATTTATGTACGATTATGCATGAAATAGCAGTGGAAAAAAAATTATAATTGAATAAGATAAAAACAAAAAAAGTATGAAGAATTTATGATCTATAAAAACATATATTTAAATTAAAAATTTGAATTATTATGTAAGAATTTTGAATGCAAAAATTATGACTTATTCAATAATTATTTTCAAACAACTTAAGTGTTACTATTGTGTCAAAGCTAATAAATGAAGCATAGGAAAATGAACAAGAATAGTATAAAACCTCTTCTTCTCAACCTTCGCATAGAAGTTTTGAAACACCTAACACAAGACTAATCCAATGAATTGTCTGATTCAAAGCATGCATCCTCAAACTCCATGTACTAAAATAATTATTGTTGAAATCAATAGATCAACTAGCTGAAGAGTACTTCATCAAAAAGTTGTCTGATTCAAAGCATGCATCCTCAAACTCCATGTACTAAAATAATTATTGTTGAAATCAATAGACCAACTAGCTGAAGAGTACTTCATCAAAAAGTTTTCAAAAAATTTTAAATCATTCATAAGGTAGAATTCAAAAGTAGTATTGATGGAATGCAGTAATTTGGAATTTTTGACAGATTTCTACATCAAACCATATTTAGGAATCTGGCAAAATTTCCAAATAATGAAAGTATACATACTAAATATTATAATACTATACGAGTAGAAAATGTAGAAAATATCAAAATTACATTTTAAAATCCTCTCGCTAATATTTACGTTTAGATGGTCCGATGAAAGAACAAGGTCTGTAGGGAAACAATATCGATGGCAAAGTATAGCAATCTATTGCAGACAATAGAAAATTGAGATCTTGCATATGTATTGCCAAGATACTGTCAGTGTCCATTGAAATGTAGTTGAATTTGATTTATAAGCATATTATTGAAACATTTGATCGTTTATACCAATAAATAAAATTAACATTAAATTACGTTACCAGTAAGATTATATTATGCAGAAAGTAATAATTATGTTATGATGATTTTTATATATTTTGATGTATACCAGCAATTCTTCGTACTATGTGATGCCATGTACGTTTTTAAAAATATAATTCCAATAATTTCATTTACATATAAAGTAAAATGAACATATTTATACTCGTATGGTTAGTTCATGGCTATATACTTTTGAGTGAAAGCCTTTACTTACCATTAACTAAAATATCTAAAGAATGAAAAATAATAATTAAGATCGTCAAGTTTGCGAAAAATGTTACTTCTTCACACCTTTCATTATTATTTGTATAATGTAATTTAATTTATTATTGTTACGGAAGTGAGATATAGTAAATACGATTATTTAGTTCTTACATAACATAAACATAAGTAATTAAAATTTTGAAAAAATATAACATTTTTGAAATTTATGGAAAAATAATATTTTTATGTTTATGCGTAATTAATTAAATTAGCAGTATTATTTCAAATTAATCATAAAATTTTGAAGATGACAAATTTTAATTTTTGTCATTTAGTCATAGTATGCGTTTGATGTTGACTATTAATGTAATTTATAAAATAAATTTTATTGCATAATCTATTGATATTTATATACCTCTTAGTTTAATGTTAGATTAAAGCGACACGTAATTAAAATTAGTTAAATCGACCAATATCTTCTTTTTAAAATCAATCTGTATTTCGTGTAAAGAATAAGTTAGATAATTTAACCAGAACATTAATATACATATATGGTATCCTCCAGAAATTTACTTTTAAAAGGAGAAGGAATAATAAAGATATTGAAAACATTAATTGTTTTGGTACGTACGTTAAATGCAATATAACTAAATTTAAATTTATTTTACTTGCCATCAGTACTACATCCTATTTTTTAATTTTTTTAATTCACTTGAATTTTTTTGTTTAAAGATTTGAATATTAAATAGTCATTTTAAATTATTTATATTCTATAATTATTAAATTATGTCTGTTGTTCTTTTTAATTAATTTTTTTTTTTTGATTTCATTGTTAATTTTTCTGTTAATAATTTTTAAGTATTATTTTTACTGTGTATTCTTAACTAATAATAATAATAATTATTAATTTATAATAATATAGTCAGTATGTGTTCTTCACTAATAATATTAACTATTAATTTATAATAAATATGGTTCTGCCTTAGCTCAAACTGTACTAATTTAAATAAGTTTAGTTATTTATCATTATTATAAAAAAAATGTTATATTTTAAAATTTTTAATTATTCTAAAATGTTTTATTAATGTTTTATAAAATGTCTTTTTAAAATTTCATTATTTTTATTTTTTTTAAATGATTAGAATATTTTAATTTTTTATTTAATAAATTTAATTATTAAATTCTTATTTATTAATTAAATTTATAATTTACAACCGATTTGCATAAATTATAATTCATGTTATCAATAAAGGATTTGAAACAAGTACGTAATAGGATCTAAACAACTCACAATGTAATATCCTAAATTAAATTACTAATTTTAGCATAATAATATAGTCTAATGTATTATTGATGTATATGATGTGACCGACTAATTAACTAGGTTACTCGACAAATTTTTGCCTTTACGTGTTATCACTGGATATTCGATCACAATATATATGTTAATTTCTGGCGTTATAAAGAACTATTATATCTGACGATATAGTGATAATACCATACAAACTAAGTAACTTAAGAAGTTATACGCAATTTTACTGAATTATTGAAATGCCAGATTAGACAATTATAATGTATTCAATATTTATCAATTGGAAAGGCAATTTTGCATTGTATTGCCCATTGTATTGACCAATACGTAATAAAGGTTTAAAATGATTATAAAACATATATGTTACTTTCAAGTATATCTATTACTATTCAAGTATATCGCAACGATCACACGCCATAAAATTGGCATCCACTGTGATCGTGTTATAATCATATCTGTTAGTAAGTAAAAAGAAAATCATCTCAACTCATTTTTAATATATAGATATGGAAAGATGAAAACTATATAATTATGTAATTGCAGTTTATTTATTTTTTACTATTCAATAAGTCAGACCTTTGCCTTTACTAAAGGTAATTTTTAACTATAATATACTTTATTTATTTTGATCAATTACATAATTTATGATAATGAAATTCAGAGTGTCAACAAATTAAATTCTCTTGTCTAGACATAACGTTGAGTGTGACTCAATATGGTTATTACCTAAATGGTACCTTCCTCTAATTTTAATATCAAAGAAGAAAAAAAAATATAGTATTTGCAATTTCTCTTTCAATATAAATTTAACCTACGCCAAATTGTATATTGGTGTAGGTCTATAAAATAGATAAATTCAATAAAAAATAGCATGCCATCTTAACACATATATATGACTGTATCAACAAGTACACCTTTTGTAAGAGTCATTTAAATCAACTAAAGATCATAATTTAAATGTTATATCCAAAGTCATCATTGAATGAATGTTTACCATCAGCTTACGAGTAGTTTGCAATGCAAGTATATTTTCACTTTAACGCTTTTTAAAATTATTTGGTTTTAAAAATCTATGTAATTAATATACGCTATTTTATTATTGAATTTATAAATATTATTTATTATACGAGTATATATACATTTATATCTTACATTCAATTAATTGGAAAATATTTAGTGTTCATTTGTGATATACTCTTTGTAAATACTCTACCGATTTGACTTGATAAAATAGTAAATTCATATATACGAGGTGATAATTTTGGAAAATGCTTATATTAAATTTTACATTTTCCAAAGAAATGAGAACTCATAGACTTCCTGAAATGGCATTGAATCCAGGTTATATCCAGGTTATGTTGTAAATCAAAGTTAACCCGACGATCGACAACAAGACAATTCAAGCAATTTCTACTCTCACTGTTTGACAATAAACAGGACATGATGTAAAAAAGATTGCGACTAGGGCATAGAAAAAGCATTCAAACAAGAAAAATAAAGATGAAGATATTTATGTACTTACAAACTAATACCTTTCTGAAATATGTAAATTATTTAAGGCATAAATTATAAACTTATCAGATATATAAAATGTTAGGAATATTAATTAGTATATGGATATTTTTTTAAGGATATCGATAAATATTGTCACATTGAATATTGACATATTGGGAATATTTTATTGATGGAAAAAAAATATTAACAATAAATAGAAAATTTGTAACGTGTAATTAATCGTATTGTAAATACAGAGAATATTTTAATTCAATATTGTACTTATTAAAAGGTTACGATATTATCATTGAAAATATTTTCACATATAAAATTTATAGTTTTGTTAATTTTCTTCTATTTACACATTTAAAATGTGTCAATAGGTTGTTGTAATTTAACAAAATACCTAATTAAAATCATAATTATCATAGAATATATCACGTAAGCGGATGATTAAATTCTTTTTAGTGGTAGTTCATTACCATACTATATATAATATAGGCTAGGTCTAAATAGTAGCA
>JANSTX010011109.1:56236-72402 GCA_027564355.1 Penthetria funebris
CAAGTAAAAGCTAAATGGGGTTATATATAATGTCTGATGTGATACCAACATTTTAATAGTTATCCAATTTTAGTCTCAATCTTAAGTACTTTAGTTGTTAGCGTCGTTTTCCAATCATTCGCAATATTACCAATTAATATTATATACTCGTACTTGCAATACAGTAATTGTAGTATCTGCGAATAACCTGTATTATTCTGTAGATCATGAAAGAATCTTCTTTATACATCGATTTTATGTGATTTACTATATTCACTTTACTAATTAGACGATTGATTTTCCTAATGTAATTTGTAATTTGTTTATCTATAATTTAAAGTGATGATCTTCTAACAGTTCATCTGTATTTGCTATTGTTTATGTGTAAATTGTTTCAAAGTAAGCACAGATTGCATATGATCATATGATTTTTCTTTTAGTGATATCAACCTTATTTAACTAATAAACCAAAAATACTAATAATATAACATTGATTAATATAAATAAACCTTTTAATCGTACATGTATTTTTAAAATTGAAATTTAAAGAAAAAAAAAAACACTTTTTATGAGTGGAATTAAGTACGTACATATTTACTTAATTTCACACAATACTTGTATATAGTAAACAAAATAAATGTTGATATTTTTTGATATTTCGCGTTAAATTTAAATCAATATATTGCTGTTGCAAAATTTCAAAATAATTGGCAATGTATGTCGCTTTTGTAATTTTTTTTTTTTTTTAAAATGACCGTGAAAGATATGGGTGTATCATTAAACTTTCATAATATATCATAAAATATTAACTTTAGAAGACTAAATTTTTTACTATAAAATAAATTTTATTAATATGCAAAATTCTTGCCAGTAAATTATACAGGTAATTTACAGTCAACAGAGGTGACAAATGGAGTGACCTAATAACATCTAGGTTACTAAATTCATTATTAGCTTCACGTGGTGTCAATAGTATCTCGTCTATAAAATATGTGATTGAGTATAAACATCTGATCGAGGCTAAACAGAGGGTGGATATCTGTCGTGTTTGTCGTCTTAGTGCAAAATCATCATAATGCAACACTATATACTGAATTATTTAGATGTTTAAATGAATAAATAAAATTCAGTCTACAAATTTCATTTGGAATTCTCAATTTATAGTTATTATGATAGACTGTAATTCCCATACATTCATGCGGTATTAAAGTTTATATGATACTGAGATATAGTTCATTACACACATTTTTTCTAACAGAAATCATGAATTCAATTTCCCATTGCTATGCTATTCAGAAAACTTATATACACTTACTTATATATTCATTAACATAATAATTAGTTATTCCAATCAAAGCACCAGTTTCAAGGTAATTGCTGTACTGATGAGAACTATTAGTACGAAACTAGAGTTCAAGACTTTGGCATTGGTGCGCTTTGATTGATGATAACCAATGAATCATGTACATTCTACAGTAGTTTTTATTTTTAAATTCTAAAACATAGTCTGCTGTATGTAATTCAATATATATTAATATATAATCGTACATGATATTATTATTTGACCCTAGTCAAAGTTTTTTAAGTTATTTTTTAGACCGAAATGCTAGGAAAAAACTATCCCAAATTAATATTCATAGACGATTGTTTTAAAAAATTGATTTATTATTATTTATCAGCAATTAAAACGTTGTCGCTTTCATATCTTTTATACGAACATATATATGTATTTGCCCACAGCATTACGTTCTAGAACAATTTTCTAGAGCTCAGATAGATCGCCATAATCAAGATGTTCATATAACTGATTTGTAGGTATAATAATAGCAAAAATAACCTATATTTCTAAATCTTGGCTAGAACGAGTGATTTGATAATTTGTTCTTTTCTTTTTTTGTATGTTCTAACTCATAATTTTATCATGTACTTCAGTGTTGTAAAATTTCTTCTTAGTTGGCAAAGAATCTTTAAATATACAAATACATTGTTTTTCATTGCTTTTACTTCTGCGATCTGGGTCTTAAGTATATAAATATAAGATGACCATTTCCAATATATTGTATAAAGTAAACCACTTTATTTTTTCCAGTTTGATTTTTTTTTTTGTTTTTTTAAATTCAGATTTTGTTACGATAACAATCTGTGCTGTGCATAAATTTACATCTTCATAAATTAATCAAATTCATGCTCATATAGTGAATGTTCATGAATATCTAAATATACAATATGTGATCATATATTCTAATTAGGCAACAAATGTTCAAAGTACTTCCTCTCAAAATTCTACATATTCAATTGACTTTTTAGTATATGCTTCTTATCTGAAGATTTGTTTATTTTTGTATTTGACTATTTTTTGAACAATTTTCATCATTCTAAATTTCTTAGAATCTTATCTAATCCTGCATGTACTCATATCCATAGTTGTTTATCTCATTCATTTAACGATTTCATGTTGAATTATCGTATTGGGAAGAATAATAGACTATGCTAATACAAACTAAATGGCTACACAGTGTGTTGCACTGATTGACGCTAAATTAGCTAGTAATCGCGATCACATTTTCATATAGTGATCCTCATGTAACGACTTGTACGTCTTTTAGCGTCATGACCAGAATCGAATATCAACTGAATAATAAGTATTATACATGTTATGGGATATATCAAATGAAACAGTGTATAGTTTAATTAACAATTAATGTGTAACAATTTCGTACGTGACACCATTTATCAATTATAATTTGTGAAATCTTAATTGTTAAATGCAGATTCATTTCAATGTATCGGTTGAGTTCCAATGAGATAATACGATTACACAATAATTAATAAGACTTTTAAACACTGAATTACATTGTTAATATATATTTTAGACAAATATATAAAATATAGACAAATAACTTAATTAATATTAACGATTTTCCATTATCCATTTATAGTTGGCACCTAATTTTATAGTAAAATGTTTCTTTTTAAATTTTCAATTAATTATATTTCATTTTGATTACAAAAAAAAAATAATTATATAATTATAGCTCAAATGTACATCCCACAAATGCAAATTTAATATGAAATTTTCTTTTTGCCTAAGATCACAGATTAAGCAACAAATAAGTCCATAATATTATGTGCAAAATATTTCTATGTTTTGTAAATAATAATATGTTATTTGTATATATATAGTAACACTTCCAATGCATTGATTGCCATAAAATTAAAACAACTTTCCATAAAAATTACAAGTCAATAAAATATATGATATAAAATATACAAAATTATTGTAGTATATTTAATTCAAATATAGAAATTAAATCATAAAAAATTTATAAGATTATACAGAAATATGTTCCTTAAATAGTATAGTTGATCAATCAAAGAAAATATTTGAGATGCTACCTTGTCAATTCCATATAAACATAATAGGTCATCAAAAACAAATTACTGAATAATGTTTTAGAATTATAATAATCTTGAAATTATTGTAAAAATAGAATATGTTGAAAGATTATTAATCTTTGTGGACCTTAACCGTGTAACTGATCATTCGATTTAGATAATTTAGAAATACACTGATTATTTAGTCCAATTATTGTGGATTATGCATTGTACTCCAAATATATTATTAATACTCCAAATTTATTATTAATAATAATAGTATGATTATTATTATTATTAATATAATATCATCAATGCTGATGATCAAAATTGATCAATTTATGATGTAAAATTTTCAACTCCACGTGATTTAACCGTAAAATATGTTTAATACTACCGTATGACATTGACACTTAAAAAAGTGTTATATGTAGTGTTTGTCAACTACAAAAAAAAAAAATACAATAACAAACAACTTAACATTAGTAGCTGAGGATTTCATCGCCGATCCGTGTGTTGTAAATCTCAGATGACTTTCTTAATGAATTTAGAATTAATGTACACATAGAATTGGCGTAGCTGTTACACATCTTCATCAAAATATATCAAATATTTTTACACATTTTTAATAGTATCCCTTTTCAGTCTTTATTTCCAAATTTTTTTTATAGTGATAATAATATACTATACCTTAAGTCAAATATCTTCTTACAAATTAATAATTTTATTGTTATGTGGGTGTATTTAAAAATTTCACACAAATTTTCTGTTAATAATAAATTTGTGTGTATCTAATTTATAAGTGAAATATTTTTCTTTTTGGAAAAAATAAATATTCATTTTATATATGAGTATATGACTATCCACCCATCCCACATAATAAAAAGGTCAACTTTTGAAATTTAATTCAATAGACAATTACAATACAACTTATTGATTTGTTTCAATATCAAAATGTAGATTTCAAATCAAGTGAATTGAACTATGTGACACATGGAACATGCAAGTCGGATAATAGTAAAATGGTAAATCACTGACTTGTATTACAAAAGACTTGAAAGACGATTTAAGTATAGGACAATCTTCACTGTGAATGAATTTGAATTCAATATGAATTGTTTTGATTATTCCAATATTTAAAACCGATTATTACAGTCATTTAAATAGTAAATAAATAATAATTGAATTAAATGTATCAAACATCAACATGTGCATTAAACAGCATCAGCTGATGAACTAAGCATTAAATTGGTAAAACAAATAATCCTAACACATTGCATGCGATGGTGCTAGCGAAAACAATATTGCTTATCATAAAATATAATATGATTTCTAAAGAGTAACACTATCGGCTATATAGTACGAATATAAACAAATAAATAAATTTTCACTTTCGTTTTTATTTTCAAACGAGTTTGTTCACACTTTACTGTGTGCTATGCGCTTAACTGCTGTTCAATAACCTTTTGAATTGTCAACAGCGACATAATGTCTAACTGTGGCATTTACTTTAGAGACATTTTGGCGTCATTTATTTTTGTAATTTTTGTTTTGCTTTTCAAATTACGGTACGCAATAACTTGAGTACGGTTCAACGTATTCGTAATATTTTCGATATATTTATGGATCAGTAAATTCCCCATATGTATATTCATGTTCTATAGGTATCAGACATATGTATCAAATTCATATGTGATATACATAAAGGAACATATATAGTCTGTAATTTAAGTTGAGCTGACACAATTCTCTTCCAATGGATGTGCTGTCATTTGGAATTGTATGTTAATATACTCGCTTCCAACATATCAGATGATAATATAATTTAAGTATGTACATTCTTAGTACCGTATTTAAATTAAACAAATGTACTCAAATATCAATTATCTCAAAAAAAAAAATAAAACAAAATTATCTAATCATTTAGGAATTATGAATTAGAGTTTGCACTTGCTTTCTATAATTTTAATATCAAATGTTTAATATACTCAAATGTTAAATATACTCGTACATTGACTATTTTAGCTAAAATTCACTTAATCGACTCTTGATCGTGACAATAATTATTAGTTTTATGTTTATTTGAACTAAATTTCCGGATGTTTAAAGTAATTCTTAAAAATTATATATAGTAGTTTCTAAATTGAATAAATTTTGTACACTACTGATATTAAGAAAATACAAACAGCAAATTGAAAAATATCACATTTTCTAAAGGACAACAATGAAAGGATTGTTTAATTTTGAACTTAAAAAAATAGGTTGTCACAGAGAAGAGACACATTGCACTATTTATACTCCTCAATTTTATTTTTTTTTTTCAATCTATAATACATATCCTATATTATAATCCTGGTTAAATGTTATTATTTTTAAATTAATTCCACTATTATGTCATAAGACTTGTATTATATCCTATAAAATTGTAAATTTTTAACAATTTACATACTCGAATTTATGCAATTCAGTACCTTATACTCATCGGTTTCTAGGTATTTTATAAATTTGCATAATATTTGCTTTAAAGTTTTGAAATGACTAAAATCAGAAATTGAATATTGTCATTTAACTGATTGACATAGAAAAAAAAATTTTTTTTTTAGAAAATTTAATACTATTTTGTTAAATATTTTACCATCTAATAATTTGCAGAATGTATTTTTTTCTTTTGTAGTTTTTTTTTTTGTTTTTGATAAAGAAACATTACATGAATTTTAATCAAAATTTTAAAAATTATGCGTTCCACACACAATACCAATTTAATATGTATTTGCACATTAAAAAGTAAAAGTATATTACCTTTTTTTTTATTAATTTAAAAATTGCATAATTATCTTGAATATATTAATTTGTTTAATTTGGAATTTGTTTTTGTTTTTGTTTTTTTATGAACATCGATTTTTTTGTCGAAAAAAATTAATATACTTTATGAATATAATTAATTTATTACAGTTATTTCCTTGTTCGGAGGACTTTTGAGAACGTATACGTAATGAAAATAAATATCTTGCTATAAATTGAATTAACATCCTAAGAATAAACTGAAAAAATTCTTATATAACCTTATTTAGAGTTTAAATAAAAATATTCTATAAGTTTTTTATACTTTGTTACATTATAGGTTTTAATGCTAATTGTGAAGGTTATTATCTACTTTTAAGTACTTTTTACACATTCAATTTTAATGCAATATATGAAAGAAAAACTGGTCTAAATTAATCATTGTTGTTTTTCTTTTAGAATGCAATATTCCATAATATTCTTTTTGGCATGTTTACAATCATGCCTTAGTGCTGATATATTAATGGTAACAATGGGTGGAACAAAATCACATAAAATTCCATTCTGGGAACTTGCAAAAGGACTTATTCCTAGGTAAGTTTAATATTAAACATATCAAAATTTTATGCCCATAAAATTAATAAAACAAAAAACTATTTTTGCCAGAATTGTGTGTATATATCATAAATAAATTCGTTTTTACTGAATCTATGTCCTGTATAACGGATTATTATCTATAAATAACATGGTAAACAACCAAAAACCGTTCAACGTGCACTTCATAATATGATGAAATATTTGCAAAAATTATGCAACTAATTGTAAAAATGTATTAAAAAAAAGTTGCTACAATTTAGATCAGTAACACATGGAGAATTATACACATGTAATATTTAAAATACCACCCAGATTAGATTGTTATGTAACATGTAAATTGAGCTACCTGACTTAAGTATAAATATTGTTAAAAATGTAATTTAATAGCCGACATACATAATATATTATAAATCATATCTTGTTCATTTTCTTCTTCCTTACCTTATTCCACAGTTGGCCCCTCTTACTTCTCAATCGAAATTCTCCACAAGTTTCTGTCTTCTTGTGTGTCGTCACTTTCTGCATTTAATCTGTTTAAATCCGCCAATATACTAACATTAATCTGTAGGAATTGATGTATGTATTTTAACCACTGAAATTTAAATTTTTCTCGAAAATGATTGTTTGTTGAATTCTATATTGATTCCGTCAACTGCCATCGGTATAGTTTCTCGTTACACATTAAAATTCCTATTGTTTTATAATTATTGATTATTTAAATGTTAAACAACCCATTATTTATACACCAAAATTTTATCGATTAAATTTAAGTACTATTTTAATTATGTTCGAAGTTATAATTAAATATTATAAAATTAGTAGAAATGGATGTAAAATTAATTTCACCTTCATTCATCATTGTAAATTGTTATTAAAATTAAAATCAAAAACAAAAATTTTTATTATTTTGATTTAATATGAAGAAGCTCACAATTTCAAAATGTATAAATAATAAAAATCTTAATGTGATAAAATTAAAATTAAAAATATTAATAAATCTATTTCTTTCCATATCTGTAAAATATTTCAGTAATAAATATGGACTTTCACGTATAAACAATTTATAATTTATTTAAATAAATTAGAAATTACATATAATTTTATAGTTTCAATTTGCGAATAAACAACTAAACCTTGAAAATTTTTAATTCAAAAAAAAATATTGATAAACATATTTCTATATTTTTATTTCAGAGGACATAATATAACATTTTTAAATGGATTTCCAGCTGATTTCTCATTAAATGGTTTACAAGAGGTTACACCCGCAGGACTTGTTGAATACATACAAAATTATACAAATTGGGATTTAGTTGGTGCCCGTATGAAAGGTTTAATGCCTGTTTCATATTGGGATGTAATGCGATATCCATTTGAGGTATGAATTTTATATTGACGAATTAAATCAAACTATAATAATTAATTAAATAAATTTATTTATTGATATTTATGTCATCCAACATTATGAGTAGATCATGATTATGATTTAAATTATGTTTGTTACTTATATCAACTTATGGTATTATTTCAAGTCACTCTATAATGTTGATAAAAATTATCTTAAGCTATGAATAAATGAATGTATGTCTCACCGTAATTATTTGTGATTTTGATTTAGATGTATCCTTAATTAGATTTGAAAGGCATCCATTATTTTCATCGTCTAAAATTATAGTTGCAGTTTTAGTACAAGATGAGAACACTTATAATAAAACATAACTATAATTTATCAGAATTTATAATTATAATTTAATACCGACGGTATATTCATTTGAAGATATTTTAAGCTGTTGACATTTTATAGTCTGTATGCATTGAAGAAGAATTAAAGAATTGAAGCAAATATGGATCCTTTTTATTACACCATCAGATATAGTGTGTAACATGTGTTCACAGATGTGAACTTTAAATGATAAATTTGTAATAAAGTTATAAATTACATTCATTAGGTGAGCATTGAAATGATGAATGTATACTTTGACTTATGAATTAATCCAGCCGTACATATGTTGTATCGAAGGCCTTCTCTCACAGCTGCTATTGTTAATTCGCGATTTTAAATCATTGTTACTGTCACATCTAGAATGTTTATAATTGCGTGACATGTAGAGTTGCCCCATTCTGAGCCCATTTATAAGTCGGGACGACGGGCTTTACTTTTAATGAATTCTATAATTTGCATTGTGACCAACAATTTTGGGATTTTTTCCGGGCTTGTACATAAATTAAGGTATATAATTTTCATTAAGGATCTACTTTCACTGTTCCATATACAATGATTTTCTATGCATTTCATTGACTCTGTAACCTAATAATTATATCATTTCATATATAATATGAATTGTAAACCATAATTTTTATTATAATCATTGTATACAGAAAAGAAAAAACAAATTTAAAATATTTTATAGCGTTAATTACATCTCGAATAGTATATACAATTGTATTTATGGTAAGAGTATTCGTACTCGTATTATAAAGATTTCAAGTATTTTCACTTTCATCAGATATTTTAGCTTTTAATATGAAATGATGCTGTGTGAAATGATTGTAAGTAAATACCGCTTGACATAATTTCACATAATAACAATTTTACCATGTAATGGTTAAATGAAATGTTGATACAATAAAAATTGCTTCTTTTGGTGTCATTACATTTATATACTTTTTAACTTTATGATATAATAGTGTAAAAAAAATATAGTATTACTTAGACTATGTCCAGTATAGTCTTAATATTACTATCATTTATCGAAGGAGATGAACAATGACGAAGGTATATGAGTATTATTTATTGAAACATTTCTATTGATGTTAAAAAGAAAGAGTTCATTGACCCTAATAGAAAATATCATAATATTAACTATAATGCATCATAAGTTGTATAATTATATGTTATATGTATAGTTATAGATATGCATTTAAATGGTTATTTTTAAATGAAAAAAAAAAACTATATAAATATCCAGTTTCTCGTATATATGATCATACAATTTAAGCTTAAAATATGTAAAATTATTAAAACGATATATTCGTAAACATCCAGCCTTGAACTACATAAGCAAATAAATTTTGCATTTAATTTATAACACTTTTCTTCATTAAATAATTTTATTAGTTTTATCAGCAATTTAATACACTAAAATTTAATTTATTTTAAAAGGCAATGATTTGATTTTTATAAACATTTCTCTTAATTTAATTATCAATATCGTAATAAGGTAATAGTTATAGGTATTAGTTTTCAGTAAAAACAAATACATCACATATCTTAATTTACCTAGAAAATGTATTCAGGATACTGTTACGATAAAAGCTTGAAATTGTGACAAAATGTTATGTACTACCTAACCAGCAACCATACAATCATCATAAAGTGTACGTCTTAAGTACGCAAACATTTATCGTGATCGAGAGATATCTACCTGATCCATTAGATTAAAAATTACATATTTTTTTTCTAAATATATAAGCTTATAGTATAGCAAAGTATTACGACGCCTGTTTTCACACTTACTTATAAGTTATCGTATCGGCATATATTCAAAATCTTCTATCCACTTGGTTGGCATTCTTTTTAAGCAACCAAACTTCATTAATAACTGAATCTAATATTGATCAATGCTATTCAAGTACACTTTTAATATTTTTCTGGTGCTGTATTATCGTTGATTTATCGTATAGCCACTTATTGATCAATATAGGGATCTGAATAACTAAAAATGATTTTATTTGCTTATTAATATACTTAGTTCGTCTCAAAATATGTACTTTTCCATATCGTATATTACACTGCACGTTTGTGGTTGTGGGGTATACAAAACCTAATTCTTACTATATGGTTGGTATATCAAGTCTCTTTATAGATTGACCCTCAACATTGACTATATTATGTTTTTTTAATAATTTATATTATTGATATAATAAAATTTTTCCTTTCAGTCATGTGATACAATGTTAGAAGATGCAGAAACCAAAGATATTCTGAACAGAAATTTTGATTTATTAATATTAGATGGAGCATTTCCCGAATGTGCTTTGGGATTGGCATATAAATTTAGATGTCCATTTATGTACATAAACACAGTTGGCTTTTATATTGGTTCATTATCTTCAAGTGGAAATCCATCTCCATATTCATTTATACCGGTATTTCATGGCAGTTATACAGATGATATGAATTTATTTCAAAGGATGATCAATATTTTACAGTATTCTGTTCTTAATATTGCCCATGCAGTGGTAAGATACATTATTTTTTTTATTATTATTATTAATGTTTAGAGCTTATAATTAAATTTCGATAATTCCATTAGTGTTTATATATATATATATATGTAAATAAATATATATCTGATTTCTTGTCAAAAAAAAATTAATTATTTTTCAGGAAATATTGTAATCCTTCATTTACATAATATATAATTAGTGTATAACCTGAATACTCGTATTTTAGAATGAAATGAATAAACTATTAAAATTGTGACAAAGTTTATGCATTCACAACGTTTGATTATTTGGGAAAACCTGTAATCGGTTTTACATGGATTCCATTAAATGAATGCAATCTCAGTATGGATGATCCGAATAGACTTATATGTAAAATAATATTATAATTACTTGTTATGGTGGATGTGGTTATAATATTTGTCAATAGCATACAATTTTAGCTAGAATGTTTAAATAATAATGAAGTAATTATAAGTACATTGCAAAATTTGCTGAATACCTAATAAGGTCATCAACATTATCTCGACCTTTACTGCACGCGGAAGCATAGGGCGTCATCGAACAAACGATCTCTGGCCAGCACCTTCACTTACTCCATCCTATTCCAAATAGTTTCTTGGTGAGATTGTCATTCATCAACTTGACATTTTCCACTCTTTTCACATCACATAGGATTGATATATATTGATCACATAGGATTGATATATATTGTCATTGAGTTTTTAGGAACCTTATATATTTTTAGTATATAATAATTAATCATATCTGTCTAATGTTGATATATTATTTAATGAATTTATGTCATTCATTTTATTGTTCCTTATAGTTCTAAATCAAAAGTGAATGTAAGATTTACAATTATTTCGAGGACAATATTTAATGATTTTTTTCGTTTATTAAATAATATATGCACACATTAATTCAATTGATACGAGTATATTTAATTAATAATAAAAACAAATGTACATAATCTTTCAGGTAATGTTTTCATATTTGCAACCAATTTTAAATAAACATTTTGGTAATATTCCCAATGTTTATGATATATCAAGAAATGTAAGTTTCATTCTTCAAAATGGACATCATTCTTTAACTTATCCCAGGCCATTTCTACCAAATGTAGCTGAAATAGCTTGCATTCATTGTAAACCGGCAACCATATTACCAAAGGTAATACCAAATTTAAATAAATAAAATCATATATTTTTCAAATATAAATATATAATAGGTATATATATTATAAATTGTTATTATTAAAATTCTAGGAACTTGAAGATTTTGTTAGTGGCTCAGGTGAATCTGGATTTATTTACGTATCAATGGGATCATCTGTTAAAGCTGCAAATATGCCTGAACATTTAAGAAAAATGTTTGTACAGACTTTTTCACAATTACCGTATAGAGTACTATGGAAATGGGAAGGTGGTAATGCATCAATGACAGATTTACCATCAAATGTTAAATTAAATAGATGGTTACCACAACAGGATATATTGGGTAAATTTTTAATTTTATGTGTATTGAATTGAATTGAAATTAATTCAATTTTCTTTCAAAATAAAAAGTTTTACGTTAAAAAAAAACATATACACAGTGCGATATAAAATTGTGTATATATAAAGGTTATTATAATAGATGCATTCTACATACCTTGTTTCTAATATTGATAGTACTGAAAATGATCGTGAACCTGTCTTATTCCAATTTTGATTGGTTTTTCGTAGTGGTAGAAGAATTAATCTTGTTTTTTAATTATTCCCATAGACTTTGAGTCTTTATCTTTAACGATCCAAGATATAGTTTTCAACGATGTTTATATATGTAACCGTTCATGTAATACTTTTATTTATTAATAATTGCATCAAAAATGAAAATAAAATAAATTAAATTCAGAGTACATAATTTTATGGCTAATGTCTATGAATAAAGACAGGCATATATTTGTATTTGGTAGAAGAAAAGTTGAGAAAGGTCTAAATCTACGGGTGAACCGTTTTATTTCTGTGAAATGGTGAATCACATGACTCATTGTATTAGAGTCAGTTTATTGGCAAACAGCGAACTTTCTAGTTTTGTGTTAAACCTAACACGTTTTGCTTCTCAATGCATTTTTCAACACTATTTATATTTTTTTTTTTTTCATTTTTAGGACACCGTAAATTACGGGCATTCATTACTCACGGTGGTTTATTAAGTATGTTCGAAAGTGTCTATCATGGTGTTCCAATAGTTACAATGCCAGTATTCTGTGATCATGATGCAAATGCAGCTAAAGCAGAATTAGATGGATATGCATTGAAATTAAATTTAGAAACAATATCAACAGAGAAATTAGTTAAAAGTATATTAAAAGTAATACATGATCCAAGATATCGTCAAGCAGTAAAGTAAGGAAAAACATATTTAATGAAATGTGTTTGTTCTACTTGATAAGAATAAATTGATTTTTTTTAATGTGTATGTATAAATAGGAAACGACAACGATTATTACTTGATCAGAAATCAACCCCTTTAGAGACAGCTGTTTATTGGACAGAGTATGTTTTACGTCACAATGGAGCTTATCATTTACAATCACCATCTAGAAATCTAAGGTATTTAAATACTCTTTTCGTAATCTAATTTTATAAATAATTTATTTAAAATGTTTTTTTTTGTAACTATGCAGTTTCATTCAATATTATCTAATCGATATAATTGGCATTTTTGCGCTAATCACAGTATTTGTAATTTTTTTAATTAAACGTTACATAAAGCAAGAATTTATACAACAAAAAAGGATAAAGGATAAACTCAACTAGAAATATACTTCAATCATAGTTTATAGGATATGTACATGTATTATGTTTAAAATATTTCTTGACATTGTACAAGTATAATTTAGTTTTACTTTTCAAGTATTTATATTTTAATTTAAACTCCTAAGGATAATTGATAATTATTATTTTAAATATAGGAAATAGTCATAGATGTAATTTAATTTATGTGATTTTGTGTATCTTTTTGATTTTTTTTTTTTTTGTGTAAATAAACTTTGTAAATATAATAATAATCCTTGTTTTATGTATAATTAGTACACAAAAATAATAATTTGCGTACGAAATCATCATCATTACGGCATTATATGCTACTGTTTGTATATAGACAGACATGTATAAAAAAAAAGTTTCAATTTCGTATTTATCATCTATAGAGTGACAGAATGTACTCGGTCTTGATATTGAAAATGCCATACGATCGTCAACATCATCTTGACCTTTACTCTACGCAGGAGCATTTGGTATCAACGAACAATCGCCATTATTGTTCACGATCTCCGGCCAGTACCTACACGTCACTCTATTTCGTTTCACTGGTACTTCACGGGTAACGTGCGTATTTTGTAATATCACCGACTGTTCGCTTCAGTGTATGGCCAATTCCATTTCCAATTTTATTCATTGCCATCAGGTCTGCCAGTTTCCATAAATTCTCGGTTAATATTGTATTTGGCCAGAAAATTTTGAATATGCGTCTAGTAAATGACTAAAGTTATAAAAAATAATTCTGATATATAATTAATGTATTTATTGAATGTTTAACTCTTATAATATGAATATTAATCAGGGAATAATTATTATGCATACATTTTAATTATATTCGTTTAAACAATGATTATTTTAACTTGTATTTATCTATCTGAATATGTCTAATAATTTTTATCAATTACATCTCCATTAGATATATCCGCAATCGTACCAGGTTTATCATCGCTTCCAGCATTACCTTCTATTGACCAATTTTTAATATTAATAATTTTTGATGTATTACCCATTGTAACACCTTGTTCTTTAAAATACATAATTGTTCCACCGATTCCACCAATTGAACCAATAAGCATACATATCCATTTGATGGCTGAATTAATGGTAAGTATTCTGTAATTATATGAGATACAATTTTATTGATGGTATGGTTATATTCTGTGTAACGTGGCATCCAGAAATTATATTTACTGATCATATCATTAATTCATATAAAGAAAGTATTTAAGAAGAAAGTATTAAATATATATTATTATATTACATTTGGGTAAAATTAATCAATAAATTTTATATTGAAAATGATCGTGTAGATTTTTGGATAATTGGATAGACAATATTGTGAAACTTTCTCAAATTTAAACTTACTTATATTGTGTATACAAGTATTTTTAATAAATTTGATTATAGCCATGGAACTAACTTTTATAGTTACAGTATATAAGAAATGTATAACCGACAACTGATGATACAAAAATGTGAATGACAATCGTCGAGGTTACCGTACTTGAGACGTGAAACCTTAGTTGATAACCGACATTATTTACATAGATATATATATCTTACGTAAAAATCTGTTTCATTTGATCCACATAAGTTTTATTTATGTTAGCAGCCTCTTCAACCCAAAATAATGGCAATAGCATTTCTTGTAAATTTTCCATACTTCTAACTTCTTTAATTGGTACTACATCTATATTAAATTGTAAACGTTTAGCTGCCGATATTGGTGAGCCTGTTAACTAAAATAAATTATCCCATAATAATTTTATTGAATATAATTTAAATTTAAATAGAATGAATGATAAATGTTCACCGCAACAAAATCTATAAAAATTGCGTGATCTTCTTTATTTGGATTCAATCCAGATGCAATTTTTTCAAACACTGATGGATCACAACCATATAAATGTGGCATAGATGCAACTAATGGACTGCCAACACATTTATATAAATCAAAAGTACCTTTACGCGGACAATCATTAGGTGGATCCATACAAAAGCAATGTAGACTTTCATCAGCCTACATATTAAGAATGCATGTTATTTTTTTTTTGAAATTTTTTGTCCATAATAAATTTAATAATATAAGAATACAAACTTTTGTATCACCAAATTCTAATGTATAACGCCATGCTGGAATTCCTTTATAACTTGATGGTTTTTCATATATTGCACCTAATGAACGACACATTGTTGGTTCATAAGCCCACAATCCTTGATCTTTTGTTAAAAATGGTGGAAAAATGGTTGAATCTGTTCCTTTATATTGATTGCATTCATCACTATCCCAAGTATCCATTTCAGGTTCAGCATTAAATGTTACAACACGACCCAAATCTTTTATGTTTTTAACACCTCGATGAACTTGAAAACGGCCCAAATCTGTTCCATTTACCTATA
>JANSTX010011110.1:4382-27067 GCA_027564355.1 Penthetria funebris
CATTTTTTTTTAGTCTCGATCACATACCATCACTGATTTATATCCTCGTGAATTGACATATTATTCTCGTATTTAATTCTTCCTCGTTTCGTATTTAAATCTTAATTAACGTCTTCAACATGATGCAACAGCTATTGAATGTATAAATATTGACTAGAGTCTTATTGGCACCTTATGTTTCCTTGAGTTAAAGTATAAAGATGATGATGATGGATCTAGTGATGTCGGTCATCTGACGATATGTCGATAAATTGGAAAGATGAATGCACATGATCGACGTTTATGATCCGATGATATTCTGATCAAGTGGAAAGAAGAAGGGGCTACATGATCGATGATTATGATGTACAAAAATGATAAATTATTTTTTTGTATGAATGAAATACCAATTCAGAGCACATTTTAGGTACACACACCAATGTAGTCAACACACTGTCTACATTTGTATTGTATTTTGAATTATCTATTCTATTCAAATTTTGCTGTGTGGTTGAAATAGTGCATATACAATACGAAGTCAAATTATTTTCTGTAGTAATTTACTATTAAAATTAAAATTAAGATAATTTTATGATTAATTTTTACAAACAATAATTTATTTACATTACATATTATAACATAAATGTCACAAAAAAGGATTAAAATGAAATATGAAATATGAATATACTAAACAGGATTTTCTCTAGCCGTCTTATAAGCAATTTCTAGAGCACCTGTGACACTTTTCATATCAGTTTCAATACTTCTTGCCCAATTTTCGACATCTCCCAACTCCTGAAAATTAATTTCAAAATAATAATAATATACACGTACAGTATAAAATAGCGGTGTTACCATAGATTCCAATTAAGAAATTAAAATTATGTCACCCTAAACTTATTTATACGAGTATTAAGAATTACGAAATATGTAATTTAATATAGAGAAAAGATTCCAAAGAAACAAAATTAATCATAATCATAATATTACGTGCGTTCAAAATTCAATTGCAACTGCAGCCTCAATAAGTTCATTGCCATCAGCTGGTTAAGAGAACTAAACTAAAAGCATTTTCTGTCTATTAACAAAACATTTCACCAGAAACAATCATCGACAGCTCCTCTAAATTTGTTATTCCTAGCTTAAACGAAAAACTAGTATCTTATCGATAATTTCACAAATATTTATTAATAAAAAACTGAACGGTCTAGATGGCCAACGTCTCAGTCTAAAAGGTCTAGATGGCAAAACGATTTTTTAGCTACATATTTTATATTATTTCTTTTTATATAACATTATATTGATACCTTTAATGCGCTACTGAATCCATCAATTAAATGTAACCATTGTTGTGTTTGTTTTGCAAAATTTGTAGCACAAATATGTAATTGCTTTGCTTCCGCATCTAAACGTTTCTGATTTAAATATGCTTGTGCAACACTGACAAATTTTAAGAAGACAAATTTTATTATATCAATTACTTTTTTGGTAAAATAATAAATTACCCAACATTTAAATGATCAACTAAAGCTTGTGTTAATTCATTCGATGCTGCCACTGCATCCTTTCTTTTTTCCTCTAAAAAAAAAGACATTATTATTTATATTGTACATTAATATGAGTCTCTTTGATGGCAACAGACATATCTAGCTTATTTAACGAGTTGTATCTGGACATATCTTGCCTATATCTTGTCTTATGACCAAATGGGAGGAAAAAAAATTGTCAATCTTATGTGAAGACAATGAATAAAAACAAAATTCAAACTAGGAACATCAAGATTTATAATTTGATCTACTGAATATAATCAAATACAGTATCGTCTTGTATAATATGAACATTTCAAGATGATGATGCTGTGTGTCTGAATATTGAATAAATATGAGTACAATAGTAATGTTTAAATGTTTATTACAATTTGTAACATTAAAACTTATATATGAATCAACAAAATATGATCTTGGATTATCAAAACTTTGTATAAATAATTAATTTGTGTATCATTCTTCTTTTAAAAGTTTGTATAGGAAAAATAGTTTTGGAAATTTTTTTCCAAGCCAGAATAAGAACAAAATAAAGAAACAGTAGCATCGAATTGAATTCCATATAAGAAAAAGAAATATTGAGTTCCTAAAAAAAAATTACCTTGTTCTTCACGTTTAAAAGATTGTTTTGCCTGATGTTCCTTAATCATTGACGACAACATATTGCTAATAAGATTTATTAATTATTTTCGATGATTATCAATATTAATATTGTATTGTTTACCTTTTCGTCTTCAGGTACACACAAGAAATGTCAGAATTCGTTGATGTCAAACGTTAATATATGGACTCTGTTCATTTTCAACATAAGTATAAATGTTGCAATGGTTCTTCGAAATTTTGCCCAATTCATAGATTTATTCAGTACATGTAAAAAAAATAATTATAGACCTAGTGAATGTAAATAGAATATTGATATAAATTTAGTCAGTTTTAAGTATAATTTATACTAAATAACCATACAAAAATAGGAATAAAATTCAATTGCAATTTCTAATCAAATACCAAAGAATATTACACTAGGTCGATACCAGTGTAAATTTGTCGTACTATAATCGAAAATCAATCGGTTTACATGTACCTTGGAATGAGATCGGAATGAAGACGGAAATTATTTAATTCGTTTATTTAGGTTTTGAAGAGAAATTTTACATTATAATGTGTCTATCTGTCGTCTGTAATGACGAATATTTTTGTGGTGTAGTTGCAAAATGTTTTCATTTAATAATTTTTTTTTTTTAGAAAATGTGTAAATATTCTTTTATTAGATCATGTAATATTGTGTTGTTTTGTTTATTGTTAAAAAAAAAATGTATCCTTGTTAAGGAACTTCAAGAAAATCGTATAATATTGTGAAGTTTAAATGTTGTTTTTAATTTGTTAAATATTGTAGTAGTTGACTATAAAAATATTACGTTTTTTTTTTCTTTTGCCTTGTCCACTGTAGACTGTTATAAGAAAAAAAAAAATAAATTATCAAACCAATTATTATTGAGGTAACTCTAGGATATTTAAAACAGCATTTCTTTCCGTTCACCACTACAATGTAAGTAGTATTATTTTTTTATTTATTTTTTATCATTTCTTTATTTTTATTTTACTTTAAAAAAAATAACCTTCCCTGAGACTACCCACTTCTTTACATTACTGGATAAAATCCACCTGTCTTGTCTCTTTTTGAGTGTTGTTTTGTGTTATTGTCGTATGACACTTTTTTTGTGATTTGCACTATTTGCAATATTACTGATAAATTTTTTCACACCAAACAGACTTCAACTTTATCACCACATAAGATTGTAGAAACATTCTTCCATTTCCATTCTGTTTTTTTTTTTTGTCTTCAAAATAATAAGGTCCATAAGAATTGTGAGGACAACAGTCAAGAAGATAGATACACACATCTAAAAGAATCGAAGTATTTTTATATCATGCATAAATCCAAGATTTTACCTTGAAGTTGCTATATTTTCTTGTGTAATTGAATTTTATTGTACACATAGTTTCTGTACTGAATAATATAAAATTATGTGATCATTCATTCTGCTGTTTAATGTAGGTAATCTTATTTTGTTGCAAATAATTTATGAAAAAAGAAACACAAAATTTGTATTCAATGCTTTTTTCTTTTTTTTTTTTTTTTACTAAACTGTGATGATTCATTCAAAGTAATTAAGTTACGTTTTTATATTATTTATATTAATAAAAAAGATTAAAATTGATGTCACTCTCCTTATATCACATAATATTACAAACAAATTTACACATAATTTTTTATAATCTAAGTATAAAAAAATCATTGACATAAATAAAAGAATTTACAGACAAATACACCTGCACTACGTAATCTATTCAAGAATTTCATATTTTTCTAAGATTTTACAAATTTTGTACAACATATACGATTTTGTACTATAATAATTCTAATTATTTATCTCTTCGAAATGTGTGTTTTAGTATAGATGATAAAATAGAAATAGTAAAACTGTGCACAGTAATATGTTTGATCAATACTTTATCAAATATGAATTAAATCATAATGAATTGCTTTATGGAATGTTAACGAACATATTAAAAATGTAAAGCAATTTATTGAGTGGGCTAGTGAATGGAGTAGTCGACTAACTATCATATTTTTCACTGTATATTAGAAAATAGTGCACTTAAAAATGTCAAACACCACCCAATGTGTCATTGAGACATAAATGTTAAGATGATGTGAATGATAAAATCAATTCAACCATTTTCACGTGTTGAGTGTCTGATCAAGTGGCTACTGTACTTTCATGAAGTGCCTGTTAGAAACAGAGTTATAATTTGTCAACATCAAATTAAACTCAGCTAAAATTTGTTGTACTTGGGCGCGGTTTCTGTAGCTATTTACAAACTAACATCAATTCTACGAAACTAGGTAGTTGTGGGCCTTCAACTCGTACTGCCCAAGCTTTTTAAGTATACGAAAAATGTTTGTTTATTGCTAAATAACAAAGCAAGACAGTGTCTTTTAAACCAATATCTGATCAAATAATCACAGTAACATTCAATATAGGGATTAAAATATATAAAAATTATTTTAATTTACGCATCACCGGTAACAGAAACGGGCACAATATGCGACTGAAACTGAAGTGTAAACTGAAGTATAATTGTAGTATACGCATAAATGTGTTCACTAATGGAAATTGTTTTCGTCGATGGCATGTTGTGTTGACAAGAGATATTGGTGCTGAAAAAACATGTCGGATCACAGATAGAAAAGACGCGCCAGTTGTTTATGGGTTGTAGTAGTTGATACAAATTTTTCTGTAAGTAAACATTTTTTTTTGTACTATTGTATGGCTACGAAACTAGGAAATGTGATATTCGTCACTTTAAATAAAAGTGTTCATATGGATTTTCGTAGCATGAGGCGATGAATACGATTATCAGACTGAAATTTTTAGGGTAGCAGAAAACAATGTCGATAAAAATATAATAATTCTCAACTGAAAAACTACATAAGATTCTAATTTGTTGTTTATTGATTAAACTTTTAAAGCAGTTGTATAAATTGTTGATGAACTGTTTATTCACTATAGGTTCCCAAACGTTAAGAGCTATATTTTTTACTGCGATCACATGTCACCTAACTGATATATACTGTGATCGTGTTTTCGGTATCGCGACAAGTTAAATATAGGTTGAATAACTTCAAGATGTTACTCTGCCGCTATTTGCACCACCATTTGTATCGTGTTTGTAAATACTTTGTTTAAAGTATTTCGGGTGTATCACTCGTAACCTTTACCAACTTTAGGTTAATGCAACTGCCGAACAATAATAAAGTCAGGGTTTATATTTACGAGAATATGATTTAAAATATATGATATTTAATATATATTTTTATGTAAAAAAATAAATATATTTTATGAACCTACACATAAACATCGTTTTCAATATTTTACTGTGCCTTTAAGTAAATTTCAATTAACTTACGCATCCATATGACAAATGGGCATACTAATGAAGTTTTAAATTGTTGTCACATACGTGAAAATTATTCGCTTTCCAATTTTTTCTATTTTTACATTCTTTAAGTTCATTTATATATAATATGTATGCACTTATGAGTATGCAGTAGTATAAAATAAAATGAATTAAGCAATTTTATTACTTATTGAAATTATTATTAATTATTATCTTATATGAATATTAGGTTAATTTCATTAGACGAATAGTTAAGAGTGTTTTAAATGAAGATGATTATTCAGATTCATGTTTTTTATTTAATTAGAATAATTTTACTATAAAAACGAGTCAGTCAGATGTTTACTAACCTACACAATATATGCTTATATTCGTTACATATTTATATATTTTTTTTATTTATATATTTATTTGCTTAATGAACCCCCCTAAATAAGCTTCTATTTTTATTTTGTACCTCCTGTATTCCATTCATCAGTAATTGTATTAAAAATGTTATAATAAAGGCAGAGAGAAATAGATTTGAATAAAATCTTGTCATTGGCCTCCCACAAAGGAATACATTTTAATTTTTACAAAATTTTTTGGAATTGAATCACTTTATTACGAGTTTTAATATACAAACATAATAAGACAACATATATACGAGTTAGGAATACAAGAAGAAACTGATAACTCACAGTACATATTGTGAAATATTGTTTGTTTGGAAAGAATCTTTTAAATATTTTTGTAAAATTTATCAACAAATAAATTTTTATTTCACTAAAAACTAATAAAATTAACAAATTAGGATTACAAATAAAATATGTTTTTTTTTTTTATTAATATTTAAATTGTCCTTGATATTTTGTTGACCTCTTCTGTTTTCCATATGACAAATAATACTCGTAAAATTATATTCTACAAATAAATATATTTTTATTCGTAAGATTTAGGTATAATATAAAACTATAGTTTTGTTTAACTTTACGAAATATAATAAAAATACGGAACTGCATATTTTTATGGTAATGACCTTTGGTTATTAAAGGCATGAAATTTATTTACGGTTCTCACTACCTGGACCTACAAGTATAATATATGAATGTAATTTCACCACCAAATTATCGCATTACGTCAGAGGATAACGTCTGATCCATAATTATATTCTTGAATAATGAAGCAACAAATAGTATAAAATAATTGATTATTTAAACAGAAAAACCAAACAAAGAACCCTATTTAGTTGGCCACTCCATTCGACGTTTGAAGGTTATACAGTTAAAATATCACCAATTCTGTTTGGTATGTTTAGCTTCGTTCTGTCCCTATTGAGGATGGTTGTTTTTAAACAAGCAACATTAATATATCGGGTATTTATTCTGCGGATGGTCTCATCACAAAACAGATAATGTTGATGACAATATTATATGTAATATTTGGATTAATATAAATCAATAAATGAACATAAATATTACGTTTATTAATTAATTTAATATGAATAACAGATAATACATACATTCTGTAATAATGATGTTTTTTTTTCCAAAATCATTGAAGATAAAATATGGAAAATTAGACTATCCTCAACCACAACTTACGTTCCATAATGCTATAGTCATAATCGCACCGAAATTCTTTTTTATATAAATAAAAAAACCAACCCAGAAATGATTCACCTTATAAATTATTTATAATAAAATTATTAAGTCACTTGTATATGATATAATACGCAACTAAACAAAAATCTGTCCTATTTATTTTAAATTCGTGTGAACAGGCTCATTTGTATTAGTTGCATTTGTCATATGTAACAGAGGGACAAATTAACACAAAGGGTGTAAGTATATTAATGTTTATTTTCTATTATTATTATACATTTAACATCAAATATCAACGATTCTTACATTGTTTCTTCAGCGATCAAGATTGGCAGAATTTAAAAGCGAATCTTTTGACCTATAAATAAAATAAAACTGGTCATTTATATTCCCTTCTTAATCCCCAATGTGTGTGTTTGCTAAATCTATTTTATAGTTTGTATTATTATGGCAATTGTGCTGCTGCGATCACTAGTATTACCCAATATTCAAGTAATCCGCAAAACACGTGCCATATTCGCATGCCGTACTCGCGATCTATTGCTTTTACATTTGGTCATACAATAAAATTTCGGGACACTTTAATATTTCGTTCGTATCGACTATCTTTCTGAAAAAATATCTCGGTACAACTATATATGGTCGCCAAAAATTTTAGACAAATGGTCACAAATGTCTTCATTACAAAACCCTTCCGCCTTTTGTGTTAACTGCACCGGAAAGTTATTTTGCGGTAATAAACGTTAATGAGTAGTCACTACCTAAACGAGAACTTTAACTTAAGAAAAAAATCATAATTAACTGTTATTGAATTTTCCAGCAGTACTGTTCTAAATTTGAATAATTCTGTAGAATTATGTCTAACGCGTTGCAATTACATATAATTTGTTGTTATTGAGATGTTTTTTCATCCATTTGACGAAACATAATTTTTTTTTTAAAACTCCGACCACCTGTAACAAATGGACATATTTTGTGGGCGAGTATCTTTTGGCATCATGTGGGTACTTACGATGATTTAAGGGATCTAGATGTTAATCAATCACCATATTCGTAACCATAATAATAATAATGTAATCTCAAAAAAATTATTATTCAATTTCGATATATGTGATGACTCAGGTTTCAAAATTATTCTACAAATATAATTTTCAAATAGTCGATGAGGGAAGATTGTAAAATCAAAACAAATGTTTTTATTATAAAGAACTTTGTGTTCAAAATGACATATAATTTATGGGCTTAGGGTTGACAATTCTCAATTATATATGCCTGAAGATTTTTAATTTACCATTAAGGCATTTATTGATGAATACCTGATCGTCAAACATAATTTTCTTTCGAAATGGTTTGTGTTCTGAAAATTTGGTCAAATATTTGCAAATATGCAATTATTCTGAATCTATAAATTTCATTGCGAATTCCAAAATCCTACAACCTTATAATATATTTCTGATGATAGCAGCAGAATGTTCAAACTTAAGTCACGGACTCAACCCATATTTACTTTTACGATATAATTGAGGTAATGAAAATATGTCATCAATAAAATATGTAACGGATCTCAAAGAGATGATTTATTTAAATGTGGCAACAGTTTGAAAGCAAGTACTTATCTCGTGCACTGGACGCTACCAAACTCATGCACTACATAATGGATAATTGTGATGTTTTATGTGTATAACCTTCAAATTTTAAATAAATATTTTGGGAGACATGTTCATTAATGGTCTCAAATGGGTTCTAATCAATTCTTTGTAAACATATTATATAATATAGTATTTGAAATATTGTACAAAATCTAAGAATGACTTCAGATTTTCTACTCTTTAGGGAGGGTTTAATTGTTATCTGAAAAATATAATAAAAAGAACTATAAAACCACCATATCATAAAAAAAAAATTTATACGATAATGGTTTAGCACCGGATTTTTATCATATTATATATGGTCGGAAATATTTTCTTCAAAATCAAATTTTAATTTAAATTATCTAAAATAAAGAACAAACAAAATTAGTATGTTATACGCAATATAATTTATCGAATGTAATTAATTATAAATAATTTATTAATTAAATCAATTTTAGTATCAATTTGCATTGTCAATGTATATATAATGTTGTGTGAAATATTTGTGGAATCATTAAATTAATCAATACAGACATTAATAAAATCTACTTCCTTTTTTATTGAACTTAATTTTTGTCGCTCTTTGAACGTGATTATAATTAATTATATGTAAGAAAACATTAAAACAAAGCCAATTGTCTTTCATTGGTTCTTCTTTTTGAAATTGTTTGCAGTTTTTCTTCATATCAAAAATTACTTGGATAATAATAAAGTTTTTATCTTTTTCGCAGTATTATTTTATGACGAAGGTATACCAAATGTTCACGATAAAATGATTTTAATTAAATTTAATCAATATATTTATATATGTATATATATAAATTAAACTCCAAATTTTGACTGTAAATATTGTGAAATTAATTTTTCTTTACTAATATATTATGGTATGAATATTGCATTGAATTGAGGGATGTTTTAAACGGGATTGGTGTGTGATTAAACGAAAAAATTATCTCTATACATCTTACACTAAATTTAAATTGATTTCTATTTTGAAATTTCTTGCCTAATGTATTTTATTCGGAACATAGTTTTCATTAGACTAAAATTATCGACCAGAACTAAATCCCATAACATCAATTTATTCACTGTAGTGATTTATGGCTATTAAAAAAATGGTTTGAAATCTTGTATAAATAGTACTGACACTTTTACGGTTAAAATTTTCCATACAAGTTCAATGTTCAATAAAATAAAATTTGCTTAATTATACGTTCGTCTTTTTATAATGATATATGGTCAATGGCAAGTTAACACCATTAAACATCTCCATCTTGACGAATTTCATTTCGCTGCTTTGATTCGCCATTTTACAACATCACTATACAAATTTTTTCTGAATGGCATTAACTTTGGGGTTTAATTTCAGAATTTTGTGGAAAATTATAAACTGTATTGTATAGAAGACACAATGTTATATGCATATTCCCTAGAATTTTATTTAGTAAACATATCGTAAAATACTTAAAAGCCCATAGTTAGTAAAGATGCAAGATTTTAATCGGCATCACCATTATCACCATAACCATTTTTATTTTATTTTCTTTCCACTAAAGACGTTGGAGTGCCAAACTTCTTAAACTTATTTTGGTCCTTCAAATTCACATGATTCAATTATAATTGATCCAAACCGCAGGCATTCCTTCTACATATATATTAGTGTTGACTTTAATGTTGAGGTTCATTGGGAGTTTTTTTTTATTTTGAAAAATACAAATCATCATCTAAATTCCTTACGCGTCGAGCCGCATTACGATGTTAATTTGCCGTTTCAAATATGCATTCAAATGTAGGATCAATTATAATTATCCAGTTATACATTTGAATATTTCAATAGAACGGTGAATAAATTCCCAGCTACCTATAGTTTGTTGTTGAATTGTTTTTTCAATCACTTGACCTCGATCACACGCCATTACTGATATATACTGTGATCAAGTTACCGGTGACACCACGTGGAGACAAAATATGATTTATTAACCTCGATAATAGCCGTTGCAAGCACAACATCAATACGAGCACCAGCTCGTCCAAAAGAGGTGACTACTAACGAAATGATCGATAACAACCTATGATATCGTGTTAAACGATCGCAGATTGAAATTATATGAGATAGCTGATATGAAGGTGCACATAATATTTTATACAAACATTTATATGAAGAAGTTATAAGTACGATGGGTACTGCATTTGCTCACATAATTCTTTCGTGAATTATTAGTTATTATAGAAATTTTTAAATATTAATATATAAGAGCTTATCCTTGTTAATTTGCAGTTTTTTTTTTGTTTTGTGAGTATTTGCTGAATATAATTGATATGTAAACATAGGTTAATTTAATTTGCTTATCGCAGAATTTAATGCTTTTAAATAATATTTACTACATTATATTATATTGGTTAAAAAGTTCCAATATACGAAGAAGGCCTATATTATTCACTAAAATTGTGGTTTGCAGTATTTTCGAAATAATTTTTTTTTTGTTAAATTATTCAAAAATGTGAATAAAAACGCAATATTTATACCACAAAAATGTATTTTACCGCCTTTTCAAAAATCTCAATTTTGTACTTATGTAAGAGTATATATTTTTATGTTAGTAAATCTGTATCATCATTTATTTAATTATTAATAATAATAATAATAATAATAATAATAATAATAATGCACATCTGTATTTAAATACATTATATGCCTACGTATATGTGTGTTTATAAACATGTAATATTAAAATGAGAAACCAGAAATTCCACCTTCACATTGTATAACCATGTATGTACTCCAATAATTTTACATAAATGTTCTTATGGCAGAAATATATCAGATTTAATTTCCTTCATTTATATGATAAAAGTGAAAAATTGTCTTAGATTCTAAACAGGAAAGAAACGAACAAATCAAGACATTTTAAGTATCATTTACCAGAAAATAAAAAATTTTTTTTTTTTAAAGTAATATACTCCTTTTACGCTTATGATACGAATATGTATATGATATTTATCATTATAAGCAAATTTAAAAGATGGCCAATTCATATGGTATAGTTAATTATTCTTTATCTATCTCCAAAGGTGTTCAATCGATATTCTATTATATATACTAATCAGCATCTTAACCTTTATTTCACAACGAAACATGGAAGGTACGTACCATCAACATTCTTGGTCATATGTTAATTTATCCAATCTGTTGATGTGGTTCATGTGCCCAAATAAGGAATCAAATACGAAGTCACGTAATCCGAAAAACAGCGTATTACAGGGTCTGTCACTCAAAGTGTTATTAATATATTAATGTTGTAATTTTGTCAATTATTAATAATGTTAGGCAATGTTAAAAGTACATTAAATTTCAGTTATACCATAGTCCAAATTATCACAAAAGCAACCACTCATGATAACGCATATAACAACTCGTTTGTTCAAATTGTCGGTGGACGTACTGTTCAAGCACAGACAACTGTATGATGAAAATGGTGACATGGTGACAAATTGTACAAATTAGTCTAGTTCTCCATTCACCATTAACAGTACTATATATGTTACAGATAGAATTTCTATATATTAGATGTGGAATACTTTAAACTTCAGTACATTATAAAGTTAATTTTAATTAATAGATTGATAGTTTATTTATGTTATTCTGATTGAAAATCTTGATAAAGTATAAATGATAAGATTTATGAATATCTTTTTGAGAAAATATTTATCAACATTATTAGACTAAAAAATGTCCATACATACATAGTGATGATGTCAGGATTATGATTACAACATCTAAATATTTTGGTTTAACGTTAAGTTAAAGGCACCTATTCTTTCTGAAATACACATAAATATATTTAGTAGAAAGAAATGTTATTGGATCGTGAAAATGATGAAAAATCACATGTAAATTATATAGTACTCGCATATACGTATATTCGTTTACTATTGATTTTTTTAATTTATTATCGCACTTATCAATTTTCGATAGGAAAAGTTGAAAAAGTTAATAAAATAGATAAGATATGAGAGGCTCTATTAGCTGATGAACCATGAATATACGAGTACACTATGATATAAGGTATTGTTTTAAATATACAATTTTGTTCATATATACACACATACTCGTATTTTTTGCATTTTTCCAAAACAAACGAAAAATTATTGCCAACAAAAGTAAATAGTTAAATTAAAATTTGTTATCTCAAAATATACTATAGATATTATATAGTTATAGCTGCCAGTCAGTGGAATGATAAACAATGTATTCGTAACTACAAAGATATTGTGAAAGTAACGAATGTAAATGAATTAATTTATATTATCTCGTTCAACCGCTAGCAACCACAATAGAAAACGTTTACATATAACTATTTGTTAATGGAGTGGATCGGCTATCCGAAAATGTTACTCAACTCATCTTAACCTCCACACGGTGTCATCAATTATTATTATTATTATTATTATTTATTTTTTCTTTAACGAAAGGCCAGTTTGACCCAAATAGTCTTTTTATCTTTCGATAATTTTCAACTTCTGGTTAAGTCACAAAGTGATAAATTTACAATTTACAATTCTTTTTTGTAAATTTTGTTTACAGTGAGGCTTGAACTCCGGTCTACCACCGTTCTAGTCTAGTGATTTAAAACCTGCACTACTACGACGGGTTGTGTTATCAATAATGCGATCAATATAGATGTAAAAGTAATCGCATGTGATCGAGGCAAAAAAGACGGTGTCGATTATAGAAGATTTATAATAGTTTATTGTCTTTATTTGAAAGATTACCTAATCGTAGTCCAAAAAAAAAAAATATCATTACGTCTTGTTTTTGGACATCTCATAAACAAACTAGGTAGATGTGTGACCATATATACTGCTCTATTAAATTTTTTAATTCGAATATTGGAAACTAATCGGTCGGTTGAAATTTGATTATGATGTTAAGTGATCTGTAATGTGGAATAAATAGTCTTGGGATCACAAATATATTTATATATGTATGTATATGATATATATGTACATTACATTCAAATTTAATTTTAATTTATATATCTTTTACTATTCTTACTTATGTGGCCTTTTATGGCATCGTAAGATTACAGCACGGTATTTGGACGAAGACAAACGTGCTCCCATACATTAGGACATTACATCAGCTCTTTTGACCAGTTCAAATTATATCACATATGATGACTTTAAAATTTGGGATTACACAATTATAACATTGGGTTTGTCCAGTGAGGGTTGGTTATGAATTTGTTGTAGCTCTTTTCATTCTGATATGTTTGCGTAAAACATACTCGCTGTATTACCCAGTGTTGTTTAAATACATGTATATTACGAATATAATTGTTCCAAACAAAATATTTCCTTCTCATAGATTAGGCTTGCCTCCTTGTATCAAATGTTTACAAGATGTATAATCATTGAGAAGTAGAGATTGTCAATAGATGATCTGTTAAAAATTAGGCTTTTTTTTTGTTGTGCTTAATATTCGGAAAGTATAAATATTGTGAACCTTTCACTGGACCACAATATTTGAATTGATCATATAATAGGTAAGTTATTTTGTAAAACAAATGCTATTTTCTTATTCATTATAAATAACATATTGCATATCATAATTTCATTAGTAATTAATACTTTCTCGTTCAATTAACACTACTCTAATAAACGTTTTGCATTTTAAAAAACTTTTTTATATTGACTATTTTAAATATTTAAAGAATTCTTACTATTTATAGGTATATATAATTTAACACAATATATCGTCTTGATATTGTTAAACAAAATTTTTAGTTAATTGAAAAAAAAAAATCGTCAGACGGACCGACCTTACGCAAATTATGTGCCAAAAACTTATTTGTCAAAATCATTTGTATGTAAACATTAACTTAAAATATAGCAAATATACATATTTTGTCATCATAATGTACTCCGTAATATTATATTCCTGTTTAATTATGAAACATTCAGTAAATATTTTATAATATCAAATTTTAAATAGCCTCTCTCTACTATATTTACTCGGTATCTGTATATCGCTTACATTCACTAATTATATTGATTATGGTTATATAAGTTTATATTGCTGGTGAATGCACAGTGATAGTATGAATCTAAATTTTAGTGTATAGTTAACCCATGAATGTACGAATGTTTCTAGCTCACAATTTTTTTTTTGTAACCGAATTCAGTGTAAAATTTAAATAACCTATGTCAAAATTAGCATCATATTGTCGGCCTATGTGTTTACAAGGTGTATCTATTAAAATAACATGACTAAAATAAAGTTTAGTTGTAACATTTTGCATAGACCTCCAGTTCATATATTTAAGCAAAAAAAAAATAAATGCTTTTATCTATATTTGCAAAAGGAAGCGAGGGTGTGCATTTTCTATGAAATTTGCCTTATTTTATCTGGAATTACAATAAAAACTATAATATCATATTTAATTGTTCATTTATTTACATATATATTTTAGATTTATAATTATACTAAATAATATTATATTTTAATGTTACAGATATAAATTAATTGAAACATCAACAAAAAAAAAATGGCAGTACCACCACCACCTCCTGGACCACCGCCACCACCTATGGGTCCACCACCGCCTCCAATTGGTGGATTAAAATTAGGGAAAAGTTCTAGTGGTGGAGGTGATCCTAGATCAGCTCTATTAAATAGTATACAACAAGGTAAACAATTAAAAAAAACTGTTACTGTTGACAAAAGTGCACCAATTATTGCGGGTAAAGGAGTAATTAAAACAAGTGGCAACATTGGTGGTTCCGGTGGTATTTCCAGTACTATAAATAGTAATAATAGTAGTGTTGGTGGTGGCAATATTCCAAATGGTGGAGCTAAGTTAGGTGGCATTTTTGAGGGAATGAGTACAATGCCAAAATTAAAACCAGTTGGTGGAAGAGGTACGTTAACATTGGACTAATATGTAATTGTTTTGCAATATTTTTTTTCTGTTTCAAATGCCCGCTTAACTTGTTAATTGAATTGAGTTAAATGCGTAAATATGTATATAATAAAATTGTTTTAAGTTTCAGTTGAAAATCTAAGCGATGGTATTGATATTTATCAAAACGTTACTTGTTACTTGATATCGATCGTGTATCAAAGAAACTGTCAAATGAATATGTTAATTTATATTTTTTTGATGAAATGTATACCAACTTTCTTATCACTTATCATTAAGTAAATAATATCCGAGCTGTGTAAAATGAATTTCTGTTTCTGAAAACTATAGAATAAAAAACTGTATTTACGAGAGTAAAATCCCTATTTTCTTTCCAAAAAAAAATATATTTTTTTTTTTACTTAACGCGTTTTCAAGACGAGCTTAAGCGGTCGTTCTCAAAGATTTTTCTAATCTCTCCTCGATTACAAATTAAATATACCTATTTTTGAGAATGAAAAGAATTTATGATTATCAATCCCTTTTCCACCCACATGTGAATTCATCAGCCAACCACTCTTCATGTATATTATTTTTTAAACTGAAGCAGAATAAATACCTCATTGAATCGGATTTCGTAACTTATTATTACCGTAATACTACATAAGGAAATATGTTTAATGATTGATTGTTAGAGAGAATATATTTTTTGTGTCAGGATAATACGACACTAGTATGCATAATTTAGTAGAGAACTTTAGAAGTGATTTAAAAATTCTAGTTTGCCACTAATTTTGCCTCAGGATATAGAAAATGAAAGTGCAATTATTTTTTTTTTGAACTTAAAGCAGAATAAGTGTTCGATTTGAACAGTTTTCGTAACTTATTAGCGTGGAATCACATATGATTATGGCCTGTGCGATCACATAACTATTAGCTTGAGATCATATATATATATTATCATGAGACCGCATAAAGAAATATATGTTTGATGATTGATGGTTAGAGGAAATATTTATTGTTTTGTGTCAGCGTAGTACGACGATACGAAGCATCCGTGCAAAAAAAAAAAAAAAATGTTTTTTTTAACAAAATTTGTATCAGGAAATCAGGAATGTTAGGTGGTATTTAAAATTTCAATTTTACGACGATACGAAGCATCCGTGCAAAAAAAAAAAAAAAATGTGTTTTTTAACAAAATTTGTATCAGGAAATCAGAAATGTTAGGTGGTATTTAAAATTTCAATTTTACCACTAATTGTTACATAAATAATATGGTCAGATCACATAACTATTACCACTATAATATTACCGTAAGATCACAGTAAATTTGATTAAACGATGAGTGTTCAAAGGGGATGATAAACAATTTAGTTGAGATTTTTTTTAAATGAGTATTGTAGCATTATCGGTGCTCATACACCAATGTTTAATTTAAAGCATAACATATATTCATAAATAAATGGATATTATTCAAAACGTAAGTAGAGGTATATTTTGCAAATGATTAATAATTAAAGAAATGAATATTAATCACGTGTTTTTTGTACCACCAATATGTAATGAATAATACTTTACCGCGTAAACCACAATTACATTTAAAAAAACGTACCTTTAAAGATATTAAATAAATTTTCATTACAAGTGACTCATTTTGAAAACAAAAATTCCGGCTATCAATTCAATATTTGCATCTTTTGATTTTACATATAAATTTACTAAATTTTATTTATGAGTTTATGCAAAATTATGTATTTTTTCATTAAAAAATTTAAAACTTTCATATAATTTTATGAATTTAGTTTTATTTTACACTACACACGTGTTAAACATAATATATGAGTCAGAAATAGTAATAATTTTCATTAGTCATCTCATCAGATTTAAATTAACAAGCGTACGAGTAATTGAGATGCATTTTAACAATGAAAATATTATGCGGAAGTCTCGTTGATTTAAATTGTTGATATTTAAGCAATATATTAACGAATATACTCTAACATCAATAACATATTCTAAAAATATATTTACTGTATTATCATATTACAAAAACATGTTTTGTTCTTCTTATATATCTTATGTCAACCAAGATTTAATTCATTGAAAATATAGATAAATATTATATTATTATTTGTTTACGATTAAGCATAATTTATCTAAATCATTTTCCAGGCAATCAATCAGTAACACCTACTAATCGTTCACCACCAACAAATCGATCATCACCAAATAATCGGTCATCACCACCAACTAATCAATCATCACCAAGCAATCGTTCGCCACCATTAGAAACAAGTGAAAATTTAAATAATATTTCAAATGGACCAGCTTTAGATTTTAGTGCGGAATTATCAAAACATTTGACGCTTAAAAAGCAAAAGAAACAGCAAGCTGAACAGCAACAGCAGCAACAACATGGTAACGCAACTGAGGCAAATTTAAAAACAAACAGAGGACCACCACCGCAACCACCTGTAAAAAATACCTCAACTGAATTGGGAATGTCTAATCGTTCTTTAACAGATGAGAAATACAGTGGAATTGTGAAGAATCAAGCAAATAGGTAATTTTAGATTTTATTAATATTAAATTTTATTTCGCTTTCTTCTACGTATCGTATCGTGAAATAGTGAATGTAGATGCTTGCTAACATTGATCATTTTTATTCTGTGCAGCAACTTTGAATATGGCAATTGAATAAATATATAAGTATGGTATATAATAAGAATAGATTTTAAGAGCCAATAAGTATGAAATCAATGAGTACCTTAAAAATACTGTGCCTTTTCGAATCCAATTGGAATATAATTACAAGTGTCTATTGTATATAATTTATGTTCAAGTAAATGCTTTGAGAAAGAATTGTAGAAATAAATATTTAACTGTACAGTGAGAAAATAGTTGATTTTCAGATGTGTCCGTTCGTTAATCTGTCCGTACGTCGGACTGTGCGCACACCTGATGCCTAACGCTCTATTAAATTGGAAACAATTTTTTGATCTTACTGAGAAATTAAAAATCGTAATATAAACAGAGTACTTCATAGTTGTTATATGGGACCGGAACCGGGATAATTGTAAAATGTCCGGCTAGTGAAAATACACCTTTTGTGAAATTTTAAACCCTCCACCAGGTGGAGCTACCCCAAAAAATTCAAAAACCTGTTTTTGTAAATTAATTAAAAAGAAATTTGAGTTAAGATCGATTACAAAAAATGTGTATAGTATCTGTGCAAAATTGAAGTATGTGCATAGTTCGAAGTAATATTATAGATCAATTTATTTTAAAGAATTTGATAATTAAACTACTGATCATTTTTAGCATGAATATATGTGAGAAATTGTGCCCTATGCACCATAATCAAAGATTATCACAATAATTATGATCGATAGGAACAAGATCGGTGCGATATCAAACGGATCACTTCAACATATTATATTACGAATTATTTTCGAGCAGATCCAATTGTTTTGATAACCTTTAATGTTCATGATCCATATTATTACTCTATTATTATCAGTGAAATTTCATTCCTTACGATAGATACCATTTAGTATATTATTTGACATCTTCATTCGTGATCTAATAAAATAATTCTTATCACATATTAAGATATTGGGTAACTGGTATATCGTACATAAAATAATATTATATTTAGGTAAAGATATAGTGTAATTTTATATGATTATGCAATTTATTATTATTATGCAATTTCTATTTATAAGATGCTTTCATTTTTCTATATATATTTTTTTCCATATCATGCTTTATGTAGCATTATATCAACAAACAACAGTTCGACAACAAATGGTTCAGTTTTTTCAAATCCATTAGTTACACCAAATAAATCATCATTATTTGGTAACACTAATAATAATAATAATAATAATAATAATAATAATAATAATAATGATAATAATAATAATGATAATAATAATAAGAATAATAATATTAATGATAATAATATAAATAATAATAATGTTAATAATAATAATAGTAATAACAATAGCAATAATAACAATAACATAAGTAATGTAATAAATTCAATTCAAACGACTAATGGTTTGACCAACAATACAACAAATCGGCCAGCATTGAACCATGGTAAACCAAATTGTGCACCAAAACCACCAGCATTGCAACAATTATTGGCAACTAAAAATGGCAATGGACGTCCAACAGTATCAAGACATCATAGTATGAAATCTCCAAGGTATATTTTTTTTTTCATTAAATTTTATTAATTGATTATTTACGATTTTCGATGCCGCCCTTAAGCTTTTGCTTAGCTTTCCATAGATTATATAAGTGTTACGTTTGCATTATATAATAATATTTCATTCAAACCAAATGGATTTATATTTTACATTTAAATGAAATTTATGAGAATTTATTAGTATTGAATCTGAAGTATATTTTAAAATCCATTATGGCACAATGTATAACGACGCTACATTCTCCCAGAATAGACTACTAATTCGATTTTCCTAATTACACTGATGAAATTTATTTGACAAAATTTTCTGCATCGTTATCGTGGTGGTATAATGATTAAAAATATTATACATTCGATAGAGGAAGTCTTCATGACATATAATATTATCATCTTTTCTGTGAAAATGTCGCGTTTATTTTAATGGACAATGGGGTGTAGGGTAAGGTATTTTTTACATCCAAAATAATATAATAAATCATTTCTTTGTTTAGATTTTGGCGGGATCACTAACATATTGTCAAACTTAAGACAATAAAATAGTTTATTTTACTTGAAATAGTATTTTATTTTTATATTTAAAAATTATTAAGAAATGCTTCGTATTGAGTTTCTTTTAGTAATAGTAATATATTTTATAGTACTATTTTACACCTATTTAAAATATATATAAAAAATGTGTTATAAAATAGATCACCGCCAGTTGCACCGCCTGGTGGTCTTGTATTTCCAACAACACAACACTTTGGTACAATGAGAGGACCGCCACAAATTTTTCAATCACATGAATCGATAAATACAAGCAGTCGTCCAGCAACGAATACACCAATTGGTAATTTATTTATTTTAAATTTTTTATTTGTATCCTTTTTTTTTTAATTAAATTGAAAGTGATAAAATACTATATAATAATATTATTAATTAATTTATTTTATAATTTAGGTCGACCAACTGTTGCACCACCAAGACCGCCAAATATAAAACCACCACCACCACCAACACCAATACGTAGCATTTCAAATACAAATCTTAACAATTTATCGTTAAGTATACCGCCACCGAATCCTGTAAATAATTCAAATAATTTCGGTTCGGTTAGTAATGTGTCAACATTGAAAGAACAATTGAAAACACAAATTGTTACTGGTTCTGTAAATAATGTTTCAACATTGAATAATTTTAATAATAACAATAGTAGTAATAATTTGGGAAATAGTAATATCCATAATAATAGTCATGTGAAAGAGAAAAGTTCAAATGGTAATGTTAATGTAACAGGTGTAGTAGCGGCACCACCATTACCGCCACATAGAACGTGTCCAGCTCCACCTCCACCTATGCGACAAACGAGTAATGTATGTAATATTATAGTTTTTAATTATTTTTTTTTTTTGTAAATTTATTAAATATTTAACAAAATTAGAATAAATTTGTGTGGAAAGTATAATGTATATTCTAAAACAGTAAACTGCATTTGTCTGTGAATTCAAAAAAAAAAAACAAAATTAACGTTTGTGTTTTTCAAAGAGATGATTTATGACAAAATCGCTTATTTGTGAATCCTGAAATTATTTCGATGAATTAAATCTTATCCTTTTCTTTGACTTATTTAATGGTTAGTTATAGTTATTAAAACCGTCTGTATCTGTTCTGATGTAGACTGCTCTGTTAAATGAATTATGTTCATTTTTCATTTATAAACTAATTCTTTAGATTATACCTTTTTATCAACAACTTATTTATGTATATTTCTGATTAGATTAGATATCTAAATAATGTTTTTTTGTTTTACAAAATGTATACTTTAAATAATTAGATAAATGTAGAATATAGAATATTTTTTATTTTAATTAGAATTTTTCTTTTAATTTAATTTATTAAACATAGACATCAATATCATCGGTATCAACGGTACCGCCACCAGTTCCACCACAACGCCATTCATCAATACGTTCTAATTCAACAGTTAATATAACAATGAATACATCTTCGTCAACGATTGCCACCAAAAAAGTGAATCGTCTTATTGTGGATTTAGAAGCGAAATTTGCACAAAGTTTTCACAATGTCACAGAATTTCGAGCACCATCACCATTTACCAATCTTCCAAAATCATATCCTAGTCGAAATGTTAAAACACCAAATGGTATGTTAAAAAAATAATTATTTTATTTTATTTAAGTAACAAATATATTGTACATTATATATATTTGTTATATTATATTTACTATATATTCGAGTATATACAATTTTATACTGTTTTTGACAGCATGTTATTTACTAATAAAAATAAAATTAAAAAAAATATTTAATTTAGATGTTCTTCCGCCGCATGTTAATAAATATTTAAAAAAATTAAATAATTTGTATTGGTTTATTTTATTTTTTTTATTCATTTCAAAATTATATCATACAAAATTATCAATACAAGTAAAATTGATAGTGTTAATTGTATATTAAGAGAAATTATAAGTTTAATTAAAATGAATTAATATTAAAAAATCAAAAATTCAGACACTTTAAATGGGTTGAAAAAAGAACCCTTTCAAATGATTAATTAATTAATGTATACATATTATTCTCGTTCACTGCACTTGCAACTTGCAGATGTTTTTTAAGATTTGTATGAATATTGTATTCGTTAACTCACTAAATACTGTCTTTAAATGAGTACATGGAGCGTGTTCATATTCAAATACAGCTGCAACAAAATTAATGCAGATAACGTCTAATTTGATCACAACAATTTACAAATAGTTCATGTACATAAAATTAAATAAACTAGAGAATATAGAATTACACACAACTTACCAATCCACATATTGGACAAATGCGGTATTATAACTAAATAAATATGAAATTTCAAAGTC